>JABAKD010000015.1:402500-680000 GCA_012845835.1 Undaria pinnatifida | reverse complement strand
GGCTGTGGAAGCAATGCATCTGTTTATAATAATGTAGAAACAACAAAATAAACCACCTACCATACATGCGATAGAGCAGTACAGTGGAAACTGCAGTAGTAGTAAATTTATAAAATAAAATTATGATGTCAGATCTAGCTCGAAATTCCCCACCTCAAGTAATAATACCAACACTAACCATTATAATGGAGAACAACAAAACATATATATATTTACATATATATGTCTTTTTTTTCCACCTAGTTTGTTCAAACGCCCCACTTACAATCGAAATCGGCCTGAGTACTGAACACCTCTACGCAGTTGATATCACGTCATTATCTTCTGACCATCCATGACGTAGTTTTCATTCTTTCCCCCCACCCCCCTCAACCCCCCCCTCCAACGCCCCCTCTTTTTCCACCACCTGCACGATCGCCTAGACCTAGCACCTCGCGTATAACAAGCCCCTACATATCTTTGATCTCACAGCCGGAGTGTATTTGAATATTATATGTGACCTAAACCTCCTAAAAAAAACCTCCCCCTCCCCCCCGCGTTCTCGCTCTCCCTTGCTCAAACGCCCCACCAAATATAGAAATCCGCCAGATTAATAAACACTTCACGCACTGGATATCACCCCATTATCTTTCTAGAGCCATCCATGCCGCTGCTTTCCCACCCCCCCAGCCCCCCCGCCCCGAACGCCCCCTTCTTCCTCACCACCCGCACCATCGCCTAGACCTAGCACCACACGTATAACAAACCCCTACATCTATGCCACCTAAAGCCCTTCCCTTCCCCCCCCCCCCACCTCCCCCCCCCCCCCCCCCCACCTCCCCCCCCCCCCCCCCCCCCCCCCGCCCCCCCACCCCATCCCACCGCCACCCCCTCGAACACTCCGCCCTCTACTCTCTGATTGTACGACTTACAGGATATACATGATAAACTGATGCATTCTTTCCAAAACCGTCACATTTATCCCCTTAAAAGAATGTATAGTTTCCACGCACAGATTGAGCTGCCCCACCCGCCCCACCCCCGCCCCAACCCCGCCCTAACGCCCCCCCCCATAATAAACTGGTGCGTTTTTTTTTTTTTTTTTTTTTTCCTAAAACCGTCAGATTTATCCTTGTAGGATTTATAGCTTCCACGCAAAAACTGCCCGCCCGTCTGCCCCCCCCCCCCTTCCCCCCCCCCCCCCCTCCCCCCCCCCCCCTTCCCCCCCCCTCCAACCCCGCTCCCTTTTGATCAAAACCAGGCCCCCACGTCCTTCAAAACTCCGCCCTCCCCTCACCGGTTGTTCGACTTACAGGATTCACTTGGTAAACGGATGCATTTGCTTCAACAGCTGTCAGATTTTGTCCCCCTCAGAAGCGGGTTTTATAGTTTCCGCGCACAGACTGACTAACATCACCCTGTTGACCCTGATAGCTACACTGTAGTTGCAAGGGGAGTCGCCGACCTATATCCTTAATGAGGACACACAACCCGTAATACGCGCGATCGGAGTATCACACACAGCTTGCAAAAATGAGTTTCGACAAAATCCTCGATCTCACAGCTGGAGTGTATTTTCATTTTTTATAATATATATGTACTTGAATTGGACCCCTCCCAATGAAAAACTCACCCTCATACAATTACGTAGTACACTACGAACACCAACAACGCAGCTTGTAAAGATGAGCGTTGACTCGAAACTCGTCGAACTCACAGCTGACGAGCTGGAAATATTTTTATATCATTGTTTCTTTTTTCAAAGTTGTAGCTGCTGCTCGGAGAAGACTCCTCAGCTTTTTTTAGACGTATTTTTGAGCTTTTGCCGTGCCAGCTTGCGATGAGGATCACCCCTCGGCTGAAACTGCCTCATCTCGCTTCCTGACCCCGACTGTGGAGGCCTCGGGCGTGCTTGCACCGTGCCCGGGCTGCCTCTCTGTTGTGGTACTATGTCAGCTGTCAGTTCGATCAGTTGAGCGGTGAATATTGAGTGTCAACAGTTCACGGTCTAGATTCAACGTTGCATGCTGCGTGATTCATGAGCCTCGTGGCCTGCTGAAAAAGATGCAGCAGCAGCAGTACGTTCAAGGTATACGAGGTGGTTTGTCGATTATTGCTGCTGATGTTGTAGTAGTCCCGCCATACTGCTCGCCGGTGCTCGTATGTACCTGGCATATGATATGCCGGTCGCCCCGGTGGCGTATCAGGTTATCCTCGAGCCTGGTATAGGTCAGTTTCGTGAGTTCGAGCCCCGCCGAGTGCATACTCGTATAAGTTCGTTGGGACTTTTTCTTGTGGACAAATTGACTTGCGGAAAGCGCGAGAGCGTGAGTTAGCAGCACTCGATGAAAAATCGACGAGCAGTGGGATTGCTGGACCCTATGCGCGATAAAAATTGAAGGCAAGAACCGGGGGGGAAAAGGGACGACACCTGTGACCACGGCTTGTCCAGAAGCTGGAAAGTAAAAGTGCGCGGAAGAAAAAAAAAAAAAAAAAATGATACGATAATAGTCATGGATTTCTCGTCCTCCCGACCGTTCCATTGCTTTCCCCCTTCCATGTATACAAACTCTCTCTCCCGCACCCTTGAGAGCATGTCAATCCGTCACCAAGTGGAAAGCGGAGCCCCGTTCCACGCATACAGGGATTTGCGAATAGACATCGATATCGAGGCGGGTGGTCTCCGAGATGCTACGGCATCGGAGTATCGCGGCAAGTCGATACTCCTCGACGTCACGTATGCTGACCCACAAGCGGGGGCCCACATGCGGGAAGGCAGCGCGTATCGAAACGGATCAGCTTCTTCCACTTTCGAGGCGCGCAGGCGCAACCACTACGCTCGTCCGGGATAGGTGTCCTTCGACGAGCGCATCCACAAACTCGCCACCCTCGCGGTGGAAAGTTTTGGGCGCCTCGGTAAAGAAGGAAGCGACTTGATCGATCAGGTGGCGGCGAGAATCGTTGGAGGGACGGATGCATCGTCCCGAGCGAGGAAAGGCGTGTGCAGGGAGTGCCTATTCCAAATAACATCTGTGACCACTCAGGTCGCGATTTCGCGCAGAGTTCATCTAAATAGACTAGCTTTGAGGGACCACCAGATCGCGAGGGGAATGGAGGAAGAAGCGGGAGGACTACGGCTACTGGCGTGGGATGGCAATGTAGTTGGGGATTAAGGTAGACTAATGTCTAAAACATAATTAAGGAAGGGAAGCAGTAGATAACAGGAGAAGATGTCGGGACAGGGAGCGGGAAATAGTTGGCAGAATATACCACTGATTTGTCGAGGGATTATTCGACTACGTAAATACTACTGCTCTATGGAAGAATATTCGATTTACATCGGCACGGCATCAACGCTATGTTGTCGGAGGGCAAAAAAGTAATAATATATACAAACCCCTTCCACACTCGCTCCACCTTATACTTGCAACACACTATGAACTGATTTAATACCACACCGTACCCCTTGGCAGTAACTTGTTGCTTCTACGGGGTCCCTCCCCGCTTCGTTTGCTACCTGTCTTACGGGCATGCGCGGAGCCGCAGGCGGGTGTCAGCCCGCCGCGGCGAAGCACCCCTGGTATTCTGTAAGTCGTACAACCAACCAGCCTGTGAGGGGAGGGCGGAGTTTTTAAGGCGAGCGGGGAGGGGGGCGGGGGGTTGAAAAATTTGAGGGGGGGGAGCGGGGGAGATCAATCCGTGCGCGGAAACTACGAGACCTCCGTTTTTGAGGGGGACAAAATATGACGGCTGTCGTAGGAATACATCAGGTTACCATGTATCTCTATACCCTGTAGGTCATGTGACAGGTGAGGGGAGGCCGGAGTTTTAAGGGGAAGGGGGCGGTGAAAAAGAGGGGGGGGGTGAAAAAGAGGGGGAATTTTTCCAACAGTTTTTTCAGGTCGCATTGCATGTACCTGGTATTACTATAAAAATATGAAAATACAGTCCAGCTGTGAGATCGAGGATTTTGTCGAAACTCATCTTTGCAAGCTGTGTGTGATACTCCGATCGCACGTATTACGGGCTGTGTGTCCTCACTAAGGATATAGGTCGGCGACTCCCCTTGCAACTACAGTGTAGCTATCAGGGTCAACAGGGTGATGTTAGTCATTTTGTGCGCGGAAACTATAAAACCCGTTTTTGAGGGGGACAAAATCTGACAGCTGTGGAAGGAAATGCATTAGTTTATCAAGTGAATCCTGTAAGTCGAACAACCGGTGAGGGGAGGGCGGAGTTTTTGAGGACGTGGGGGCCTGGGTATGATTAAGGGGGGGGGTGAGGGGACGGGCGGGGCAGCTCAATCTGTGCGTGGAGACCATAAATCCTATCCTGTAAGTCGTACAACCAATGAGGAGAGGGCGGAGCGTTCGAGGGGTTGAGCGGGGGGGGGGGGGGGCAGAAAGGGTTTTTTAACCAACATCTTTAGGTCGCATAGATGTAGGGGTTTGCTATACGCGTGGTGCTAGGTCTAGGCGATTGTGCGGGTGGTGGGGAAGGAGGGGGCGTTTGCGGGGGGGGGGGATGAATGAAAGCTACGTCATGGATAGCTAAAAAGATAATGAGGTGACATCAACCGCGTAGAAGCGTTTATTACTTTGGCTGATTTCGATTGTAGGTGGGGCGTTTGAACAAAAGGGCGGGGAAAAAAAAGGGGGGGGGGGGGGATGAATTGGAGCTACGGTATGGATGGCTAGAAAGATAATGAGGCGATATCAGCTGGCTGGTAGTGTTTACTACACTTAGGCAGGTTTTGATTGTAGGTGGGGCGTTTGAACAAGAGGGATCGGGGGAGAAAAGGGGGGGGCGGACGGGACACTTCAATATGTGCGCGGGAACTATAAATCCTTTTAAAGGGGACAAATCTGACGGTTGTAGCAAGAAGAGATCCCTTTATATCACCTGCCTGGTATTGTATATTATTCCAGAAGATTTTATGATAGATGTGGTATGTAACGCAATCTTTAGGTGTGGTGAAGAACGTGTCAGCCTCATAATTTGTTGTTGTACATGGATCGCGAGATAAAATATACAACCATAGTTACCATTATTTTGTGACATCGCTAATTATGTAAAAGAAATACATGCTGCAAAATACAACAGGCGAGGTGATGTGGTCATGCAATGCCACCACCATTGAGCACGAGGGGGAGAAATGCGAATTATAATAGGAGCTTACCGTACGTGTGGTGCTATAGGCGTCTTCTAGGTGATGGTGGAGGTGGTGGGGGAAGAGGGGGCGGGAGGGAGGTTGATTTGAACTTGAAAACCATATAATACATTAATAATTAATTGTAGCTACCGCACGGATGGCTCGAAAGGTGCAGCGGAGCTATCATCTGTCGGGTATAGTGTTTATTATTATTGTTGTTGTTGATGTTGTTGTTGTTGTTGTTAACTGTTGTTGTTGTTGCTGCTGCTGTTGTTGTTGTTGTTGTTGTTGCTGTTTTTGTTGTTTTTGTTGTTGTTGTTGTTTTTGTTGCTTTTGTTGTTGTTGTTGTTGTTGTCGTTATTATTATCATTATTATTATTTCATTCGCCATCTGACAATGTAGCGTGAATGTCAAAAACCAGAAACATGTACGTATGTGATGAAAGAACACAACATCCGGATGAAAGTGTGAAACGATGTTTCCAACAACCGTAACCTACGAATACTAGGTGTAGACGGTCCCCTGTTCTCCCGACCCTGCCCCCTCCAGCCGCAAGGGCAAGGTCCTCCCCCCCATAAACTTCCGTTTTCGAAAGAAGCATCGAACGACAACCCGCTGCCCACAAAATAAATCGCTGGTTTGTAACTGCTGCGCGTATGTTTCAACGCGCAGAAGACTGTGCGGCATATTATTCTGGCAGAATTTGATTTTATTTAGGTGGGGCGGCGGGGGAAGGGGAGGAGGGTGTTTTTGTGGGGGGGGGGGGGCTGGTGGGGCCGCGGGGGAGGGATGTGCGTGGGGGTATTATGTATCACGCAGCATAGCACAACTTGCGTCGTGGGTACGCTCACGGCGGTTATTATTGTTGTATCGTTACAGAATGCGATGATGTGTTGTTCGTTGCTGCCGTCACGTACGTACGTGCCGTTTCAATGTTTTAGACTTCAGGCCATCTCTTAGCCACAATAACGACGTTGTCGCTTGACAATGTTTGTTTCTGGATCAACCCCCCGGAAAAAAAGATAAGATTATTATTAATTAGACTACATACATTAGAACTAGCTGTTTAGGATCGCATTTTTTTAACGGGTTTGCAAATCTAATGGTAATAAAATGTTAAAAATAGACCCGAAACTGTGACTTTTCAGGCTTCCATTTTCGGATATTGTTTTCCGGTCGACCCGCACCCACCCGAAAATGGGGGCCCAGTTTCGGATATCCGAATCCGAAACGTGAGAATCTAGATGGGTTCTCGTCGGGTCGCAGAAGAACCAGACGGACGGACGGGCAGAAAACCTGCAGCGCGGTAGCGCAGTTTTAGACATACAGAGCTGGCCACACGTAACGGTACATGCGGTACGACATGGAGGAGACACGTAACGGTACATGCGATATTACGACGATCCCCGATCCCCTAGTCTCACTACCGCCATATCACTAATCGGACACATTTTAGTACCCGGTTTAAGAGCGTCCTTCGTAAGAAAAACGATCATACTCTAATTGCAAGTAACGCGTCCCCTGAAAAATGGGTGAGATTGCGCACGCTTTTTGTCTTCAAGTACTATAAAAAAGTACCTAGTTGTAGTAAACTGCAAGTAGTCGTCACATCCCGTGGTGTACCCATACTAAAACCTATATTATACCCAATCTGGAATAAGACAAGCGAGCGAGGGCTGTTCAGACTGACTCTTAAATAGGGTACCCTGCTGAACAACAAAAATCTACGAGTATGGGTTGTTTTGGGTATTTTTGCGGGTCGATACTGCTTGTTCAGCCCGCGCAGAACAGAGGACCCAGCTCCTCACACCCTCACACCATTCCACACCACATTCTACTTCTCCCTCGCGAACAGGGGGAGTATTGGTCGGATCAAGCTCATGGGCCTGTTAACGGTGGGCAAGCCTCACAGCTGGGACAACGCCAGCAAGTACCGCGCGTACGTGCGGCAGCACGGCGTGGTTCAATTCTTGAACACGTACAACAGAGTGAAAGATATCACAAACGATGAGCTGCTTTGGGGAGATGAGGTGTGTGAACTATGTGCTAGTACAGCAAGCAGTATTCCTCAAGGTGTAAGCGGGTGGTTCGTCGTGATGTCTCGAGGTGGAGCCTTGAACTGACAGTGTGTAAGCGCGGTTCGGGCGCGTTGGGCTTGTGGTAGACGAAAGTACAACGTGAGGATCGGATCGTGAGAGTGCGAATGGGTGTAGTGCTACCAAAAGCAATCCAAGTACGATTGCTGGTTTCATGAGTTTGGACCCCGAAGGTTGGTCGACTGCGACCTCCCTGCCTTGCTGACGAACGCACCTAGCAGCTAACGGCTGGACCCTTATGGCGAACCTATTTCATGAGCTTACCTAAGACGAGTTGTGGTCTGGCCTATGTCTTCGTAGCACATAGTTCACATCCATTTTGACTAACGATATGGAGCTCTATGATATCTCCTGCACTTGGATCTTGAATTTGATGTTAACATTTTGTCCGAAAATATAAGACCCGTATTACCTTAGTATTAATAAATAAACATGTATTATATTTAAGTACATAGAAAGCACGAAATAAGCCGAATGAATGAAGGCTCCACCCTGAAGTGAGCAACCTGCAATGCACCATGCACCATGCACCGCTAGAGGCACCGTAGAGGCACCGTCGGAGAGAGGGTGCGCAAGGTCCAGGGTCGGTGCTATATGCCCGTACCCCCTGTCTAACTCTCCGAGCTGGAGGGTTTGCGTAGTGTTGGCTTTCTCGAGCAAGCGTCCCAATTTTGCAATGCTAATCCGACTGCTGCTGTCGATGACTGCTGACGCGAATGCACGACGATAGATAACCCGGTCTGCCGTATTAATTTGTCCGGAAATATAAGGGAGGTTCCATTGAAAGACGTTTCGTACACTAATTACAAGTATTTTTTGCCGAAAACTCGGCCGACGTTCTGAAGTAACACCCCAATGCTCCTTATATTTAGGGATGTAGTGGTGGACGGGACTGTTGGGACTGCTGTTGTTCCATTTTGTCTGCAACGTGTGTGTATCCGTGTGAACGCCAACACTACCTTGTAGTTGACGTTGAGTTGGTGTTGACATGATCCAACAGAGCATGCTGTATGTACAATACGCTGCTGCAGGTTAGGCTGCTGCTGCTTCTGCTGGGTTGGACTTTTGTGAGGTATAGTATTATATGTGTTGGCCTGCTCCGTTGCGCGTCGTGGACGGCTTTTGTTTTGTACGACAACAGACGTTGTTCTCATGGACTTCCTACTGCATGTATAGTCTAAACTATTAATAGCTGTAAATGTATTTGCTACTGCTGTTGCTGCTGTTGCCCACAATATCCAGGCTGATGCTCCCGATATAGACTACATGTACTGATGCTGCTACTCTGATGCTGCTGACCTGCTCTGTCGTGATAATTTCGCACTTCAACGCCTTATTCTGTGATGCGACTTTAATGCTGCTGTGCATGGGCCTGTTTTTCTTTTGCCCTTTTAAAGCCTGCTATTTGTGCGCACACCACGAAATGAAGGCACAAACCAAGCTCCGATGGATAGCTACTCGTACTACAGCAGTACCTAGCTGAACAGCCTGCAATCGGCCGAGCATAGAGCAGCAAAGTACATCAGCAGTACGCCCGTGTCGACCAGACAGGAGAGTGCGACAGCGGGCACCTCAAGCAAGCCGACCGACAAGAACAACTGTTGCCGAGAGCCACCATGCATGAGTATGTTATGTTTCCTCTGTTCGTCTCATTCCACTTTTTTGGGTTTTAGTGTACTGCGTTACGTTATAAGGCTACCAATACCTAGCTTAGAGCTATATGTTTTGCCAGTACCGCTGACACTGCCCTCTGACGGACCGCCGACTAGACGTCATGAGCTGTTTTCAGTGTGGAATATATTAAGGTGTGACTGATGTGACGTGAACATAGCAACCGTCTTTTTGTTGCCACTTCAACCTCATGTTCCACGCTATGGTGTGTTTCCACCCATCGATCCAGCGCACCCAGTGTCCGTGCCGGTTTGCCATCCCAGTAGACGCGAAAGCTCGATACAAGTGGTCAAAATTTCTCGAGACAGGCACAGACGTCGGAAGTACTACATACAGCAAGAGTACAATTAGACACACATGGTATACTCACGCATGTGGCGGCCGGGTGTTTTTCCTGAAGCATGTCGGCGAGGCTCTTGGGACTTGCAAGTGGCCAGTTTGCACCCTACAATCAATCGTGGGGGACGTGATACCAGGAACCTGGTAATCACCACCACTTTTTTTTAATTTTATTTTTTTATCCTCCGGCGGATGGGGAAAAATAAAGCTTTAGCTCACCACACTTCCGCGTATTTTCATACGCGTCGTGTGTCGATTTAACTCAGTTGCTTTCGCAGCCCAACGCTAGCTGGCGCACCCTTCGGGTCCCATTGTAGGTATAGCGTAAGCTGTCCCTATCAGTGGTCTTCGTTACAACCCCGGCAGCGCAAGCTGCCGTTGTATACGGATGCGTGTGTATGTCGACCCGGCCTGTCCCCTGAGGGTCAGTTTCGGTGGAGATAGCCACCCGGAATGTCATCTTTCCGGGTAGTGTGGGACTTGCGCAAGCTCACCCACTAACAAAACCCCTGGCCATGGGAGATGGCCTTCCGCCGGACTTGGTCCAGTTACGGTCCACCCTACCCATTCGGACGTTGGTCGTCGGACCTCACTTCGGGGGCGGTCGTCAATCGTGGACCTCTGTCTACTTCACATAATTTATTATTTCCCCTCCCTAAACGAGCGTAGCGGGCGACGAATGCTTCCAGTATTATGGAACAGAAATCGTCAAAAACTGCCCAAAACACTAGACCTACCTTTTTAGACCCCAGCCCTGACCCCGTCCCCAACCTCAAGCCTAGTCTACCGTCCGAGAAAAAAACGACCACTTCTTTTGTTGAGAATTTGGTCGACCACATCAAAACCCACACCAGGTATATCAAAATATTACCCGATTTTCATACTCTATCCTAGATAATAATCTAGACGTCTCGTGAAGGCTGATGGATTAGTGCTACTACTGCTGTCCGGACTGCTTCTTCGTACTGCTGTAACAGGCCCTCCTTCACCTCCAGTAGTTTTTTTTTTTTTTTTCTTTTCTCACACTTTTACTTTCCAGCTTCTGGACAAGCCGTGGTCACAGGTGTCGTCCCTTCTTCCCCCCGGTTCATGCCTTCAATTTTTATCGCGCATAGCGTTCAGCAGTCCCACTGCGCGTCGATTTTTCATCGAGTGTTGCTAACTCACGCTCTCGCGCTTTCCGCAAGTCAATTTGTGCACAAGAAAAAGTCCCAACGAATTTATAGGAGTATGCACTCGGCGGGGCTCGAACTCACGAAACAGACCTATACCAGGCTCGAGGATAACCTGATACGCCACCGGGGCGACCGGATAGTAGTATACTGCTGCTGCTGAATGACCATGAATTTATCGAACACAAAGCGGACGATTTTATTAAACACCGTCAAGATAATATTGTTACTACCGCTGCAGCCGTTGCTCACGACACCCATAATGCTGTGCTGCTAATATTCTGCTGCTGCTAATATCCTGCTGCTACTTGCTGTGTCGAGACATTCGCGCACTACAACATCCTGTTACTACAGTAGTACTATGTTGATGCCATGTACTTAAAATTCATACTGCTGTACATGTGATGTACTTGTGTAAACTGCTGCTGCTGTTGTGACAGGTGGAGTACGGCATTTTTAAGGTCGATTCCGAGGCGAAGACGGTAAAGCTGTCGCTGAGAGGCGCAGAGGTAAGACAAAATGGGATAAATGATACCTTGGTACTTCGTAGTACCTCATACCCGGTAGCTAATGTTTGCCGGGGGGCTGTGATTTAGGATGGGTGATACTTGTTGTTGTTGTTGTTGTTGTTGTTGTTGTTGTTGTTGTTGTTGTTGTTGTTGTTGTTGTTGTTGTTGTTGTTGTTGTTGTCGTTGTCTCACTATACGCGTAGGAGTAAGTCGCGCGCTGTATCTCCTTACCTCAACTTTGGTTTTATTTTTTATTCTTTTTTTTTTTATCCTCGGACGGATGGGGAGTAACAAAGCTCACTACACTTCAATGTATTTTCACAAAAAAAACGTCGTGTGTCCCAAGTGTGTCCATTTAACCCAATTGCCTTCGCAATCCAGCTGGTTTTCTGGCGTGTCCTTCGGTTCCCACTATAGCGATAGCGATAGCGTCAGCTGTCCCTACCGGCGGTCCCCGTTACTACTCCGGCAGCGCAAGCTATAGTTGTATACGGATGCGTGAGCATGTCGACCTGTCCTGTCCCCTGAGGGTCAGGTATAGGGTCATTCCGAAACGAACCCAAAAAAAGGGCGACAAACAACGCGACCACCAAACGTGACGTGTTTGCAGGTAGGTATGCGTGCACGAATCGTGACCTTGAAAAGTTATTAAATATTCCAATTGAAAGATTGATCGAAAAATGATGTCACTGATTCGCGGCAAAACAAAATTGTTTGTGTGTGGCGCGACATTTTTCGGAGTTTCAAAATGCCGCGAAACGAGACTTTTTGCGTTCGTATAAACTCTTATTATTGAATACAAGCACAAGGAGGGTGAATCGGGTGTTTTGTGTGAGATGACATGCTTCATGATAATTGCTGATGACATCATGGCGCTGGGGATGTGGACATACGGACAGGTGTAGTAGGTCCACATGTGGATGTTGGACATGTTGGATGACACATTACTTTCTTCGTGGTCTCGAAAATAGCATCCAAAATATCAACTTCTATCATAATGTACGTAATATTTTGGATCGCCGCTGTAGCTCCTTCGTATGGACACGAGTCGTGCTCGTACGCAGCAGTTTGTTGTGCGGGAGACACGTATGAGGTATGCTGTACCAGGTATGAGGTATGCTGTATGAGGTATGCTGTATGAGGTATGCTGTATGAGGTATGCTGTATGAGGTATGCTGTATGAGGTATGCTGTATGAGGTATGATAAAAGCCCTGCACAAGCGCACTAAAAGTGCACCGACGTTGTTGGGCATAAATTACTAGGAATTACTAGGAATTTGACTTGGTTCATTTTTGCAGTAATTTACTCTCGATGTAAGGAACTGCTGCTACGGCGTGGCACCTATCGACAATTAAAATTGAGAGATGCACATAAGCGTCTCCTTTTGATGCTGTGCTGATATTGCTGCTGTGGTGGTGCACGAAGGCTTCGGCATAAAACACTGTTATTAATAGTAGAGGTCATTCCTAACGAACGCAAAACATGATTCCTTCACATTTATTTTCAGAGCCTGGTATGTCACGATTTAAGAACAAACAGCGTTTTTTTTGTTTTTTTTTCAGGATTCCTGGCGTCATTTTTAATGGGAAAAAAATTAACACTGTTCAAGGGCAGGATTCGTGAAATATCACGATTCACGAAAATGTCATGGTTTTGTTTTTGTCAAGACTCGTGACATATTGTGTTCGTTAGGAATGACCCTAAGCCCCACGCACTACGCATCGACAGTGGGCAACCATAGTCGTAGTGTCGAATACCGGTATGTAGTAACGCAGGTAGAGGCAGTTAGTCAAGTCACGCAGTCAGGCAAATCCCTTTCTTTCTGCAACGACCGTTCCAAGTTTTACTGCCACGTACGTGCTCAAGTGCTCAAAGTACACAAAGCTAAAACAGCCAGTACTTCAATAGGCGCAGGCGTTTTTTTCCTTTTTTTTCTTCTTGGCTCTTTTATTTTACCGGGTATATCACGTATCACTACCGGTCGCCCCGGTGGCGTATCAGGTTATCATGGAACCTGGTATAGGTCAGTTTCGTGAGTTCGAGCCCCGCCGAGTGCATGCTCGTATAAATTCGTTGGGACTTTTTCTTGTGGACAAATTGACTTGCAGAAAGCGCGAGAGCGTGAGTCAGCAACACTCGATGAACAATCGACGAGCAGTAGGAACGCTGAACCCTATGCGCCATAAAAATTGAAGGCAAGGACGGGGGGGAAGAAGGCACGGCATCTGTGTCCAAGGCTTGTCCAGAAGCTGGAAAGTGATAGTGTGCAAAAAAAAAAAAGAAAAAAAAAAAATCACAAATATGGCTTTTCTTACTATTATTAGTTACGAATGCCTTCAGGCTATGTCTTCTGCCTGGTACGCACTAATGACACTAATGAATGGTGTGATGAGGTGTTTTTCTCTCTCCTGGCCACTGACTGGTGTTTTGTTTTGTTTTGTTCGTCAAGCTAAATGGGTGTAAGAGGTGTAAGGGGTGTAAGGGGTGTAAGGGGTGTAAGAGGTGTCAGGGGTGTGAGGGGTGTAAGAGGTGTAAGGGGTGTAAGGGGTGTAAGGGTTAGGGTTGGGTCATCTCTTTCACCGAAAAATATTCGGCGCTGTTTTCAATTGGTCTTCGCACACGTGTGGGCGGGCCTAAAGGGGGGTATAAGCAGTAGCTGCATCCGTTTCGATTTTGCCGTGATTCGGAACCTGTAAGCTTTTTCCCTGGAGGCAAAACTTTGAATTGCAGCCAAACGGAGAAATACGGATAAACTCGGCGAGTTCAGGATGCCGACGGCGGAGGAAATGCAGAAACGGCGAAAAGCAGACATTCCGTACGAGCTGCGTAATTTTCCGTACAAAAAGTGATATGGGGTACGAGGTCGTATGCATTGCTCGTACGAGTATCTCCTTCCCTTTTTCGACACAGTAAGGCCTGCGGAGGCTGTATTCACCTTGTCCTAGCTTCGATAATATGATTGAAAAGGGCCACTCCGACAATAAACATAAGCGCGACACGAGAGACGTCAAGTATTAAGCTCGGTATGAAAAAATTTAAAATTAAGCTCGCTATGGAATTGAGGTCATGCGGTACTGCAATCATAACCCCAAGGTTCGTTGGTAATCGCAACCCGATGCAGATAGATCTGAGGATTAAATCATCCATTGGTTGACCCGGGGATGCTCATTTGTCGTCCCCTCCCTAAATGTTTGGAGTTTCGCGCATGTTTTAATATCGAGGTTATTTTTATTGCCGGAATGGCGTTGACTTTTAAACCCTATCCCTAACTCCGACCACCAGGAAAATTCTCGGAACGAATATGTAATCAGGAGGTCCGACCACCGGGAAAGTTCTCCGAACAAAGATGTAACATGGAGTTATGATTGGCTAATAGGCGTTTGTTGAAGCTGGTCCAAGCCGTTAAAACTGGTAGCATTTCTGAGGCCTGCCTGCTGCCTCGAAAGCGGTTTACGACGACTGTTTTTCTGCGCTTGCTTCGCTTCGCGCGACTTGTTTGATTATTGTCGATGTGCCAACTACATACTACATACTATTTGTCAGGCGGTACCATCCATATATTTTACGAGCGAAGCGAGCTTGTAATTTACAATGGCGCCAGAAAAACAGGACTCCTTTTCACCTTCATGTGACCGAATCTCCGTGTTCGGTCCGACCACCAGATCTCCCAAAAACGAACAATCCGAGGAACGGTCGACTTCTTTTGTACAGCATTCTCGGACACAGCAGTAGCAGCAGCTAGTTCGGCAGCAGAAGCAGCAGTTGATGACAGATACAAATAAAAGATCCGCCAGCGTGCGTGCCTGGCGAGAGCCACAGTATCTCACTCCCTCATCCTTTTATTTTTCCCTCTGAGGCAGATTCTAGAGTAGTTGGACGAGAAGGAAATGGTGTCGCTGCACCGGCTTGAGTGGTGCTATTAATATATTACCCCTTAGTTTGGTTAGTACAGTACCTTGTACCTTGTACCTTGTATCTTGTACCTTGTATGTTATTTGTTGATATGACCCCCCCCACACTTGGTGCAAGCAATGCCTGCCTGATTGGTAAAAACGCGACGTTCTCCGTCCCGGCATCGTAGGGATGCGAGGGTCTATGGTCATACGACTACGGCCATGCACAAACTGAGTACACCCCTCCCCACACACTTTCGTTTTGTTCTCTAAGGCAGAGTTGCACATGGTATAATGCTTTTTGTTTGAACACTCCCAACATATGTTCGTTTTTTCTACTGAGGCAGATCCTAAAGGAGTTGGACGAGAAGGAAAAGGAGTCGCTGCACCGTCTTGAAGGATGCACATGGCACCCGGAGTACGGCAGCTGGATGGTCGAGGCCACTCCTCGGCAGCCCTTTTCAGGCTACGCGGCGGACCTCGTGCGGGTGCGTTTCACGAAAACGCGCAGTCTTGCTGCTAACAAGGGTGTGGTCTCTATTAGCTTTCTATTAGGAGTACGGGCGGTACTCCGTCCGTCTCGAAATGGACGCATAGTCAATGGCCAACGGACTAAGGCAAGAAACGAATGAGTACCCTCCCCCCCTCAATGCGTTTACGTTGCTTGCTTGATGCTAATTTATCGTGAAGCGAGCAATTAGGCACGTTCTGTTGTGACTAGAATTGCTCTTAGTCAACCCCCCCCCCCTTCGTATCTCTGTTGGATTTTTTTGCTGCTTGTTATTCGTTTTGAAGGTGGAACGCAACATGCGCCTCCGACGCAAGCGCATCCTGAGCGTGCTCCGGCCGGGAGAGGTCGCTCCAACCATGACCTGCTTTCCACTCATGGGGGTAGGCGACTTCGTGTCCCCTCCCATGGCCGCCGACCAAACGGTGTCCCCGCGACACGCGTCATCGAGCGGAATGCATGTGCGCGGCCCTGTGGCGAATTCTGCGTACGTCCCCGATGACATCATCAACCCGCATCCGCGCTTTGGAGCGCTGACGAAGAACATCAGGGTGAGGCTATTAGTAATAGTAATAGTACTAGTAGTATGATACGGCTCCTTACGTGTGGTACGATAGGAATACCACTTTTTGGCTTATATTTACGCCTTTACAGCTGGAAAACCGTTTTCGTAACCGTTTTCGTGACAAAAATACTTAAAATGATTATGTGGAGGGGTTTCAGGGCTCCAAAGGGGTTGGAGCTTTTGCGCCTCACGAGGGTCCTCAACTACCGTGTAACAACTACCAGGTATGCAACATAACACCCCCTTGGAAATATTCGAAAGCCGACTTTCTCGACAACGCCAATAGTGCAAACGCCGAGCGACGCGTCTACGGAAATATGTCGACGATGTCTACCGAAAGCCGCCACCTTCGTTGTGCGCTCCTCCCCCCGCCGTGGTTTTGTATATATTTTTTTATTAAAATGGCTCTGAAAATCATCCCCGAGGGTGTCTTGTCTTGTGTGTCGTTTTGTAAGGAAGTGCCCATTGTTGTTGGAGTAGTATTTGTTCTTGGCAATTTTTCAATAGTCAGTGGTGGCAAGCCACTGCGGTAGGCCACGGGCTTGCTCATCGGGCTTCGCGAACAATTTCCTCGAAGTCAGGCCGTGAGTGGGCTGTAGAACTCCGCAAGCGAGGACCCTCAGAAAGCCTACAGTAGGCGAACACGTACCGTGACGGTGCGTCATGCGCCGTGCGTTGTGGCCTAATTGCGCTGATTTGCGACGTCTTCATACGGTACAGGGCATCTAAAAACAGCAACACTGACCCATGCTGGGTTGTTTATTCGGGAGAGGGTGCGTTCTACATCAACTTCAGAATGACGGCCCACGGATTTGTTTTATTCCTGTAATTATCAGCCTGACTTTCTTACTACCTTGTCTCTCATTGGGTGTCCCGTACCTCATATTCCTCTTTTCCCGAATGTATGCGCTCTTTGCCTCCCAACCATAGGCGCGGCGAGGCCACAACGTGGACATCCGCATACCCCTATTCCACGACGAACACACGCCGGAGTTCGAGGGTAAGGAGGCCTTCCTTCCTCCTCCTCCCGGCGCGTCTCTGCCCGGGTGTCCTGGTAGCCCTGCCCAAGGCCACGCGTCCGTGTGCTCGAGGCTGGAAAGCGTGAACGAGACGGAGACGGTTGTGGAACCGTGTGTTCAGCCTGACACTAAGACTGATGCGGCTGAGGAAGGGCAGGAGGTGAATGGTCCGCATGTGCACATGGATGCCATGGCGTTCGGCATGGGCTGTTGCTGCCTGCAGGTTACATTTCAGGTAAGTTGTTCATATTGGCTTACCGCCGTCGGAATCCTAGGGTCTCCAATTTTTTGCAGCATTCCCCGTGTTTCGGAATATTCAATGATCAAGGTTCGATCATGGTGGCGGAGGACGGTAATGACAGGCGTTCGCTTCTACGAACTTGCGTTGTACGTGTAGGTCGTCCGGTTTGACTGCATCAACATGTTTTCCAATTGTTTACCTGGCGTGTAGTTTATACTCAAAATGTCGATGCAGCTGTAAAAGGGTCAGGTGGAGTTTTATGTATGCCCTGCTTACGCGTGGGCGTGCGGCCACGCATGGAGCGGAGTTGGCGCCTTCTGTGACTCAGTTCCGCTTGCGCTTTTCACGTGTCGATTGATGCAGGCACGAGATGAGAACGAGTCGCGCTACGTGTACAACAAGCGAATGTGTCTACTGTTAATAGTACTGTAATGGTGTCTAGTGAGGGTAGTTTGGGAGTGTGACGTACTGTAATTTTTTATCGACGACCCGACGGACGCTTAGAAATTCCGCAATTTCTACGGTAGGTTTTAATGTTGAACTCGCTGTCCCTACGCCCGTGACCGATGCTCGTCTTGTGGTGACGGAGCGTATTTGATACCAGTATTGTATTGAGAAAGTGTGCATTGGGCTGACTTCCCGCTTTGTGGCATTCGGTGTCGCGTTCGCTCTCACGTGTCGATTGATGCAGGCACAAGACGTGTGATAGGCGAGTCCCACCACGCGTACAAGCGTACATCGAGCAAAGCTTTTTCGCGTTTAGTGATTCGGCGCGGCTTGCCGTCACATGACAATCGATGCAGACACAAGACGTACACGAGTCCTGCCACGTGTTCAAAGCTTGCATCGAGCAGACTTTGCCGATTTTGGTGATTCGGCTTCGCCTGCCCATACGTAATCGACACGTCGTGTCGATTGGTGCAAGCACGCGACGTAGACGAAATCCCGCTACATGTAGCAGCACCATCGAGCTGGCTTCCCACTTTACGTGATGCGGCGTCGCTTTCGCTCACGCGTCCGTCAGATGACGATCGAGATCCTGTATCTGTCGCGACGATTTGTTGTGCAGGATATGTATATTTACAGTCAGTACAGATCCAAACCAGGCAATATGTGCCAGATCATTCAGATCATTTGCTTCCCACCCGGCAGCATGTTCTGTAGGCCCCGCAGATCGTTTAGCCCAGGGATCTATCTTCCCTGAAATACCTAGATATCTATAGATCAATAGGGATATCATCTGTCCCACTACCTGCCAGGAATGGCAGATCATAACAGGGATGTGATATTTCCGAGGTGTGTTGATTGATGCAGGCAAGAGATGTGGAAAGAGATGTGTCCGCTACGTGTACGACCATCCGGCCGTATTGAGTCTTGTGATGCTCACGCTCACGGCGACCACGTATACAACCGCGCATCGAACAGACTTTCGCGCTTTGTGTGCTACATGTACAAGCACGCATCGAGCATACTTCCCGTTTTGTTTGGTTCGGTACCTCCTGCGCTTGTGCTCCCGAACCGATTGATTGCAGGCACGGGATGTGGACGAGTCCCGCTATATGTACGACCAACTGGCCGTGCTAAGCCCGGTGATGCTCGCGCTCACGGCGGCCACGCCGGTGCTGAAGGGAAGGCTCGTCGATACAGATGTCAGGTGGAACACCATCGCGCTCTCCGTCGACGATCGCACACCGGCCGAGCGCGGCTTGCATGAAGATGACCCGGTACGTGACCCACGGGCACGGCGTCCGTAGGAAAGAGCAGATGTTTTGAGGCTCCTGATGTGAGGAGCTCTCTATCTATGCTTCATCCGAAAACCATTTTGATCGAATACATAATGAAAGTGCAGCCCAACGAACCACTGTTTTTCATCCCTTTTTTTAATACCCTCGCACTACTCTCGCGCTCCCTCCCTGTAGTAACTCAGATCCGGGGTCACATAGCAGGCCCTCCTCCCCCTCCCGACTACGGTACGTGCCTTCATTTTTATCGCGAGAAGAATTCAGCATTCGCTTCCCTCGTCGACTCGCGTCGAATTGAACCATTTTTTTTTTTTTTTTCGCACACATCTACTTTCCAGCTTCTGGACAAGCCGTGGTCACAGGTGTCGTCCCTTCTTCCCCCGGTTCTAGCCTTCAATTTTATCGCGCATAGGTTTAGCAATCCCCCTGCTCGTCGATTGTTCATCGAGTGTTGCTAACTCACGCTCTCGCGTTTTCCGCGAGTCAATTTGAGCGCACGAAAAAGTCCCCACGAATTTATACGAGTTTGCACTGGGGGGGATTCGAACTCACGAAACTGACCTATACCAGGCTCGAGGATAACCTGATACGCCACCGGGGCGACCGGCTTCAATGTCCATATCATGGCCTAGGCACGTGACAAGTAATTTTGCGATATTTGAATTCCAACCATACAAGTATTGGTAGTTTTTTGTTGGAGAGGTCAGGAGTTCCGTCGCTCAGAATTGTTGTGGCCTAAAGGAGCTAAAACTTTAGAAGCTAAAACAGCTAAAATAGTGCCTCTGGCGTGACACGCGTCTATTAATGCTCGTTTTAACTGTGTTTCGTGCTGCGTCATGTCACGTTGTGTTGGCTCCTCAGGCGGCGAAGGAAGCGGCACGGGATCCTTCAATGGTTGGAGATGGCGTGGCTCGGCTGTTGAAGAGCCGCTACGACAGCATTTCCACCTACCTTCACTACTGCAAAAGACGGGAAGAGAACCCCATGCACGTCCTCGAGGTGACCAAGCAATCTCTGTATTATACGTAGGCGTGGATGTCTTCTTCTCAATGTCGCGTGCGGCCCGAGCAAACTGGTACTGCTATCATGGGAGAATTGCTGTAGAATACGAAAGATGTCATGTTTCACGGTGCCATTAACGGCCACCCGTAGTGTGCTTACTATTGTCCGTTACTGCTCGCTTTACTTTTGCAGTCTATGACGTACCTGGCAGCTTTCAGGATGCCTCCATTAAAAGCTAGCACGGAATAGTGTATTGGTGTGACCAGTCACGACCACTCTTTGGTCTGTTTTGTCTCGGGTTGCTTCTTTTTTCAAGGTTCATGTCAGGGGTTGTACACTGTGCTGTGACAGCAGTGTATTTTGCAGGCGTCTCACTGTTGTACACTCCTGTGTTTTTTTTACAGTTTTTTAAGATGCTGTGCCGTGCCGTGTTATACGCATACCTCTCCGCAGACATACAACGACATCTCCTGTGCGGTCGACAAGTGCGCGGAGAGCTACCTCGTGGACAACGGCGTGGACCCTGCCCTGGCTTACCACGTGGCTCACCTCTTCGCCAGGTGGGGACACGAGAAGAGACCACTTCGGTGACTCCACACCCTACACCAGTTTGTGTCTTGAACAACCCTTTTGGGGGCCATGAATAGCGACCCAAACAACGACGATTGCGATCGATTGCGATACTATCAAGCGTCTAGGAAGAGTGTGCAGCAGTACTGCTACTACTACTACTAGTAACACCATGCTGCATACCTGTCGCACACCTCCTCACCCTTACCACGCAGTTCGGAGAAACACGCTATACCCCTATACCCCGAGCTGCTTCGTGTGGTGGATGCTGCAATGCTGCAATCGTCAGCTTTTTCGTGTTATTGTTTTCCTATGTAGTCTCGGTAGGGTTACGGTCTACTACGTGTCAGGATATCCGTAGTGCAAGAACTCGCGCCTTTCGCTTCACTTCCGATCTTTTGGTATCCATGAGCAGCTGTCCTCGAACCTCGCATGCACACCTCTTAATACCGCAGGCACGCCTTTTTAGCTCACCGGTGTCGGTCGAAAATTGCGTTTTTTTACTCAAACATGTGTGTACACGTTCGTGCGCATGCCACCACATTTGTCGTTGTTTTTGTGCTTGCAGGGACTGTCTGGTTATCTGTTGTTTACACAGTTTGTACGCTTTCATTTGAATGCCTCCTGGATCGTTTTGTTGGTGCTGGTAATGGCCCTTTCGATCGTAGTTGATTTTCTCACACTTGTGTATACACACTTTATTTTTCTTGCCTACTACCTGTACAACGTTTGTTTTTGGCGCTTGCAGGGACCCTCTGGTTATCTTTGACGGTGTTGTGGAACAAGTGGACGATGCAACGGCCACCGAGCACTTCGAAAATATTCAGTCGACGAACTGGCAGACAGTACGCTGGAAGCCCCCCCCGCCCAGGGAGCACGAGGACTCTCCGCGAATCGGCTGGAGGTAATTTGCTGGCGGAGGTATTTCGAGATTCATCAGCATGATCTTATCCCAATATCATTTTGCTCCCCTCCCCTTGTGTCCGCATTCCGGTGGTTCATGCCGTCATGCCACTGTTGTACGTAGCGCGCGGAAAAATCTTCCTACGGGAGCGGCTACTGGACGTACTGGACGTGTGTCATAACCCCAAAACCTAACGCTGTAATTTTTAGGGTGAGAGTTGGCTGACTACATACAAGTCGCTGACTACAATTAGTTGCCTAGGTACCGTCTTTTTTTCATGTTTCCGAAAAGCGAAATCACGATCCCGAATGACGAAAATGTCGACCAAGAACTTTCCACCAATGAAATCCCGACCTAAAATGTTGACCATTCAGAAAACTGCGGGCCCGAATTGTCTTTCTCGTGATCGCGATTTGCAGAGTTGTGCGTGTCTGTATCCGACTGGTGCATTCGTGGCTCGCAACGTGTGGTATATCGATAAAGACTAAAGCCAGTTGGTCGGCGAGTCGTTCTCCACTCTTGTCTCACTTCCGACTCGACGATTGTCTTTTGTGTTCGACGACAGTAAGCGTACTAGACGTTGTCTAGTGTTGTTTTCGACGGCATGGAGCTTGTTGTTGCAGCACCCACAGAAAGGCAAGTGGCTACCCAATGAATCCCTAGTACTTATCAATCCTGTGAATAGCCGTCAGGCCCAGTTAAGTTACGGTCCTGGCGATGTTTTCCAACGCCGGACGACCCAACAGGACGGAATTCCGATCGATGGAGATGCAGGCTACCGATGCCGAAAACGCTGCGTTCGTGGTGTTCGTAGTGCTGGTCACGAGAGTTATTCTAGCCTTCGACCTCAACCTTTACATTCCGCTCTCCAAGGTCGACGAGAACATGAAAAGGGCGCACGAGAGGGATGGGGTCCACAAACAGAAGGTGAGATTGCCAGACGAGGCAAAACACGTGCTGCTGGAGTAGGGGATGCGTCCGAAGGAGTTGTTAGACTCGCGCGTAGCATGGCATGGCGGTGCTCGTACTGCTGCTCCTCCTTCCTAGACGCTTGGTGAGATTGCACGCGTTCGCTTTTTTTTATCGGTAGACTTTAATCAAGTCCCACAAGGGTTCAAGCTTACTGTAGTTCATGTTCCTCTTTGTCGTGCCGTTTTGCGCTGTGGGACGCTTGTCAGCCACGGTTTTAGCCTGATTGGGCCTGTTGCCGTGCACAATGCGCATCGGTAAATACCTGCGCCGCAGACTCGCCCAACCCAACACAACGCAACATAAACACTATGTTGAGTCGCCAGTGGACCCAACCCGCTACACCCACCCACCCACTCACTCACTCACTCACTCACGCAATTATGTGGCCGTACCCAGCCCAGCCCAACACAACACAACACAACACAACACAACCTTCGTTTCGAGCCTGTGGCGAATACCGCGCCGAAAAAAAATTGTCGCTCATTTTTACCGCTCGACACGTTTCGCACGCACGTTTTTGTTATATTTGTTTACCGGTACTTTTCGTGGCGCATGCACATGGCTCAGCCGGAGAAAGGCAGGGCTATGCTGCACCATAGTAGTACCAACGAGGCTGAGGACGGTGGCGATTCCGACGCATCTTTGTTCAAAACGACCCTGTGGCGAATACCGCACTGAACTTTTCGCTCTGTTTTTCTTGACACCGACGTTTCGCGCGTGTTGATTATTGTATTCATATGCGCCAGTAAGCGAATGTTGTTCATTTCAACCTCTGGAGAATACCGCTCTTGTAATCGACACTCTGTTTTCGTTGAAACATGAAATTACGCATGACCTGAGAATTTCGTCGAAACTCACATCTGCCTTATGGTACCGACCATTGTTTCGCACGCATGTATTTACTATTTTGTGTACGTGCAGTTCTGGTGGCGCATGCACATGGCCCCGCCGGAGAATGGCAAGGGTGTGTCGCACCACAGCGCAAACGAGACGGAGGCCGGTGGTGATGCAGACGTGCCCCACCCCTGTGACGGTAGCGACGCCAACGGTTTGCCGGCCGTGGACCAGGAGCACAAGGCGTGCGACGAGCACACTCAGGGTGAGCAGTTGACGTATTCTTCAGTAGGGGTGCATTTTATTTTTCTTGAGGTCCTCCACGCGACGAACACGCTCGGGTAAGCAGTCCTCTAGTGTACGCTGACCTCGGCCACATTGGATGTGATGCCGACATTATGGATACGATAGATCAGGTATGCGTTATCATGCTGGAGTGTACGATAACGGATTGCCTGCAATTACTTGCGATTGGCCGGTGCATTTATTTCCCGTTTGGCTGCTTCTTGGCGTTGATTGGCCTCTGAGTTTTGGTTGATTCTTGGCTTCGCATGGCCTCTGCATTTCGATTGCCTCCTTGATTTGTGTGGCCGCCTTCACCTTTCGGTTCTCTGTTCGCTTAGCGTGTCCTTTTTTCGCGCGTCTGGATGGCCACGAGAAGGTGACGATCGAGGGAATCATGCTGGGGTATATGAACACATGTTCATATTTATGCAAAACGGTGTTTACACTTTGTTTCGAGAGTGATACCAAACATACGTTCGAGGACGCAGGTCAAGCTGCTTGTCGCCACCTCTCTCAACCACCCAAAGCTTGTTTTATATGTCATTCTCTCTTAACATTTACGTTCTTAAGGCCACGAGGAGATGACAATCGAGGAAATCATGCTGGGGAAGGGCGACTACTATCCGGGTCTGGTTCCTCTGGTCTACGCCTACCTCGGGCACATTGGCTGCGATGCCGACACTATGGACACGGTAGACCAGGTATGCCTGAGGATTGAGCCATGATACTGGAGTGCGCAATCACGTTTATTTTTCTTGCGTCAAGTATGATACCATCAATAATCTGAAGCGGGTGTGAAATAGATCCTTTCGTCCGTCACATGGTATAGACGAACACCTCAAATCGCCTGCTAGAGTTCTGCAACTGAAGCCAACTGCAGCCTTGACCAGGAACCCCTCCCAACTACCCCCTCAATGATCTTGCAGTACATGAGCATCATCTGCAAGTGTTAGCTCTGACCAAGAACCCCCTTAACTCCCCACCGAATGATGATGCAGTACATGATTCTCATCTGCAAGCGCGCGAGTGGGGAGCTGAAGACTACCGCGACTTGGGTGCGCGAGTTCGTTACGAAGCATCCCGATTACAAGCACGACTCGGTGGTATCCGACGCCATTGCACACGACCTCGTTATGGAGTTCCGGGCCATCGGAGAGGTGGGCCCATTCGCCTAACATATGCGTCCAGCCGCTGAATAGATGCGTCCAATCGCCAAACATAACCACCAAAGCAGGATATCTGTTCGACTTTGTTAGCGCTGCCTGCGTTGGGGGGTAGTGCGGTCAATGGTGACGAAGTACCCCGAGTACAGGCACGGTTTTGTGGTGTCCGTTGCCATCTCACACGACCTCGTCATGGAGATCCGGGCTATTGGAGAGGTGAAGTTATGCATGAAGCCGCTGTGCGTAAGGGCCAAAGCGCGGTACCCGTAGCACTTCTTTACAGTAGTACTACCTGCAGACGCATGCTATGGTACTACCTGGTAGGTACTGCTATAGGTATAATAACACCGAATATGTATCGGGCTGCTGGCTTGAGGATCTCTACACCCTTTTACTCAACGACTGACCTTGGTAATGACGACTACAACCAACCTGATGAGCAATTCCCTGACATAGGCACATAGCGAACAACATCAACATCAATATCGTAAAACAAATAAACATAATGGGATTCCGTCGATATATTCGTCAGTTGATGAGTCCCGTTCCAACGATACATTCGAAATGTGCAGGGCAGTCCTCGGGAACGATTTTTGATGTTAGGGAACTTTTCCTGCGGAAATTGGCTCCCACGGTAATTCACAGGGCAAAATTTGTACGCGAACCGACCAACATGAAAAAAAATTCCCTCCGGAACCGGTCACCACGGCAATTCAGGGAACCGACCACCACGGAATAATTTTTCCCCCTTGGGGAAGCCGTGGCCACGGAATCCTTCCCGCGGGAACGTGGATTCACGGACTCCCCCCCCCCCAGGAAGCGACATTCGCACGGAAACGGGAATAACTCCCGATTCCCGTAAAATCATGCGGGTTTTTCCCGAGGACTTGCCCTGTCAGTCAAGAACGTTATGGCCGAAGCCAAAAGTGCTACTGATATCACGCGTCACGCACTTGCTCGAGGCCAGAGGCCAACTTGCTTGTCGTCGGCCCTCTCAACTGAGTCCTGTTCCTCCCCCCATTGTGTCCTGCCTCCCTTGTTGTGCACAGGGAGAGAAGCACGAGCCGAGTCTTCTTGGAAACCTTCGCATCAATCCGATTAGGCCGAAGCAGGCTTACGATGTCCCACTTTCCTCCACGAAGGTCTCCAGCTCCTGCCTGAACTTTCTGGTACAGAAATACGCGTGAGTACAATATGCATATGATTATGTACAACGCTCCGCGTTCGGCACCTCGCCTATCGCGTTCGCCAGAGCGCCCGGATCATGGACTCTGGCATTGGTGTATCGTGCAGTGTATTGTAGTTCTGGCGTCATGTGTACGGCGTCATGAAACGTCTGCTTTTCGCAGTATGAGTGGGCCGAGCTTGTTTTTGAGGTCGCATCAGCAGAGTGCACCATATCGCAACAGTGGGGTCAGGCCGCCAACTCACCTAAGACGAAGTGTATTAAATATGCACTGCACCTCCGTTGTGGGGTGAAACATGGTTGGAATTCGTTGGAATTAGTGTAGAAATACTGAAGTATCTTTGGAGATGGAAGTAGGTTAAAAAATGACACCTGCGTCAGTGTGTACTTTAGTTGCGGGTGATGACCACCCGTATTGTACGGTGTGGACTGTGAACGCAAACGTACGCGCTCCTCGTGGGTGGGTGGGTGGGTGGGTGGGTGGGTCGGCGGGTGTGAGGTTTAGTGGTCGGTAAGTGTGGTTTGGTGAGTGTGAGTGGGTAGGTGGCCGTGCTACGTACAAGCCGTGCTACGTACGAGCCGTTCGTGTGGGCGGGTGCGTGGGTTCATCGGGTTTGTGGCTACGTGGGTGAGTGGCTGGGGACTCGTGGTTGCCACGCTTTGGATCGAGATTCCGAGATATCTGATGGGCGTTTGACAGGGCTGTGATTTGGCTAGCTATACTTTTTTTTTTTTTTTTTTTTTTTTCCTTGTTTGCACACTTTTTACTTTCCAGCTTCTGGACAAGCCGTGGTCACAGGTGTCATCCCTTCTCCTCCCCGGTTCTTGCCTTCAATTTTTATCGCGCATAGGGTTCAGCAATCCCACTGCTCGTCGATTGTTCATCGAGTGTTGCTGACTCACGCTCTCGCGCTTTCCGCATGTCAATTTGTCCACAAGAAAAAGGCCTCACGAATTTATACGAGTATGCACTCGGCGGGGCTCGAACTCACGAAACTGACCTATACCAGGCTCGAGGATAACCTGATACGCCACCGGGGCGACCGGTCTACTATTAGCCGCCGACTACTTTGTAGTTGGCTACAGTAGTCATTACAGTTATTGGCAGTTCCTTGCGTTTGTTTGCGGAGTTACGCGTTTTGTTACATCTGCCTGTGGACTGCGTTGACTCGCAGCGTGGAGAAATACTAAAAGTCTTTTGGTTGGCTTACCCAACTAGTATGGGGGAACATGGTAACCAGGACCAAATAGGTATAAGAAAGACAGGGGCAGGGGAATATATAGGTTGTTTCCATCGTGGTTTGAATACTACGGTTCTATCTGTATAACAAATACCTAGTACCGGTCAAGACCAGCCAACTCACAGCCCTAGCGTTTGACCATGTAACTGGGCAATGTTCGTTTCCCCTGCCGTGTGTCTATATTTTCCTGGTGCACGCTTTTTTTATGCAGAATGCGAGATCGGTGGACCGAGCACAACAGGCAGCTGAAGGCAAACTCCAAGAAAACATCAACGCCAACATCTTCCTCTGCTCCAGCCCCTTCTCCCGCCGTATCTCCCGCTCCCGCCCCTTCGCACCCTGTCGGTGTTCCCTCTCCTACTACGGCCGCTCCCGGCGCAACGACGTCGTGGTGGTCGGAAGCAAGGGCTGCGGCGGGGGCGAGGGAACACGATTTCGGTCTCCGAGCGCACCGCGAGAGTTCCCTGTCGTATTACTGATTGAGTGATACGGGCTGTTGATGCGTTTAGAACTGCAGATTCGTTTTTGTTTGGAGACATATTACGTGGAATTATACTGGGATTTTTTCCAGTGGTGGGATTTTTTTTCCGGTGGTACGTTGTCGGGGACATGCTACTTGTATTTAGACTGGAGTAGTTTGCCAGGGGTGTGTTTTGGGGATACATTACTTGGACTTAGACTGGGATATAGTTTCCAGTAGTAGTACGTAGCACAATGGTTCAAACCCTTTTGGGACTTGATTATAGTGTGTCGACCAAACACGCTGGAAGTTCTATCTTATCGACCGTCTTGGAAGAGCGTGCAGCTCTTCGGGTGTCGCTATGCTTCCCGTGTGTCGAACAGCTCCTTATCTGGTATGAGGTACATTGCAGTTCAGACGCATCCCCTAACTGTTTCCTCGTCTAATTCCAATTTCTTTGGCTTCATACCGGGAGTGCGGTGCTAACACTAGTATGTTAGCCCCCTTGGGACTGCAGCGGGAAAAACTGACGAGTACAGCATGGACCACACGAAGCAAAGCCGGCTGCTGGATACGGGGGTGGTTAAAATGTGTTAAAACAACTATCCGAAGAGTTGTCCGACACGCGCGTTGAATGATACTACTCGTTCTGCTGCGCGATCATGCCAGACGCTTGATAAATAGGCCGCACATGTGGGTTGTTTGGGTGTTGGATGTTTCTCGCGTTTTCTTTGGTCCCAACAGGGTAAAGCGGCGGCAGATCAGATTGCTCTTCAAAATATACCATACCTACGGTAGTTGCTTGACGTTGCTTTCGGGCAGGAGATTGTTGTACACCCATTGGCTGCTTGGCGATGTTGTTGGTGTTTGAGATATACCGTGGTTGACTGCTAATTTGGTAGCATGTTGGTTCCTTTAGTATACCATAGTTGCTTGGCGTTGCCACGAAATGGCTCGGAGATTGTTGGTGTTTTGAAATACACCATGTACACCATGGTTGCTTGGCGAGGGGTTGTTGGTGTTTAAAAAATACCATAGATGATTGGCGTTGCCAGTGGGTCTGAGTTTTTATTTATTTATACCACTTGCTAGTGGGTCGTATATCGTTCGTGTTTGACACGCACATAGATGCTAGGCGGTGGCGTTTCTATTTGGGTCGGTCTGCGCGAAACAGCAGATATTGTTGGCGCTTGAAATGATAATACTTGCTTGGCGTTGCTATATGGGTAGCGTTTACGGAGAGGGGGGGGGGGCGTGGCGGAGGGATGGATGGAGCATGTGTGGGCGACTGTTCACTTGATGCCGAGACTGGGCATTTATCACGCTGACTGTGGGCACGGGGACCGGTTGTTAGGGACAAGGAAATGATAGACGGGTCTCAACGAGAGTGGCTTCAGAGGTCGGTGTAGAAGATCCCACGTGGTCGAGCGGCTTCACTATGTCAGTTTTTCCTGGAATTGTCACCATCTAGGCCCTCAGGGTGTCTCGTTTGTGACCCTCCTTTGGCTTTCGCGCTTATCTCGTGCTTTCCGCACCACCTTTTCAGTGGATGTTGAACATGCAGACTGTTGAGAGGCGGCGTTTGCGGGACATATCATGACAGCTCTCGATCGATAACTGATTTTGTGGGACCTGCCGGGCGCCGTGTCTTTCGTGCGATGCGGCCATAGCGGCATTTTTGGCTCGCCTTGCTCCCGATCGATTTTCGACGTTTCCGGAGTTACCCTTCGCACCTGACGTTTTTTCATTTGTACTAAAATTCCTGCAACGGAAATTGGGGTTCACCGGGGTGTGATATTTGTTTCCATATGGCCGTCGGACAGGCGTTGCCGGCTACTTGGGTGCGCAACAGAGAGGTTTCGGTTTTTTTCCCAATGATTTTTGTATAGAGCTTTATAACTTACCGGTACAGTATTTATAGTATTTTTTTTTGTTGTACATGGTTGATCAGAGGTTAGGGTGTATGCAACACGAGGGCGATCAATGCCAAGGTAAGTATGGGCTTTTTGTTCCCTACCGTTTCCTACGGTTGTCAAGCAAGACGAGACGACACGTCGTAACTGGAAGAAAATACCCGCCTGAAAAATGCCAGGAATAATGTAGGAACTCCAAATGTACCGAAGTCGAGCACTCGATTTATCAGGGGAAAAAATAAGCGATGTGGGCATTGTTTATACAGGGGTCGAGTTACGTGTGGCATGAGATACAGCGTATTATGGGGTTGGGAAGGAAGCTGTGTCGATTCCAGAGACATTTCTTTTCGAGGAGGGTTTGAGGGTGGCGTAGTATTGGACTTGCGTTGTTGGTGAAATAGTTCACAGGGGCTTCTCTGGTACCGCAATGGTAGCTGGGAGTAAGTAAGATTTGGCCGTCGACGTATCGATCTGGTGGCATCTAGAGCAAGAGGGTTTCGCTGTGCATGGGGTCGCGTTTTTAGTATTTTTGAAGAAATGTGCAAGCACATCGACTTTGGGACTTCGAACGGAAGAAGTGACGATCGTAATTGAATAAGGTTACAGCATCGGCCACTGCTTGATGGGGGGGTGATACATTTGGTGTCCTAGCGTGCGAAAAACTAAATATCAAAAATTCAAGAAAGGAATCGTGCGATGCAGGCGCTGGACGAATCGTACTTGTGCTGCTGCGCGCCCATTCTATTTCTAAACTTTTTTTTTTTTCGAGAAACGGCTGATATATTCGTAAACCATGGTTAGAATAGTTTGGTCTGTTTATCTCTAGGTTTGTTTCGAGGACTTTAAGCAAGAATCGAGCGGAACACGTGGCTGTCTGGTGCTCCATCAGGCATCAGAACGACGAACCTAGCCACCTTCACGACGAGCTTCTTTTCGTGATTGGGTTTGTGACATGTGTGCAGTCGATGGTCTTCGTATCGTGATCGGGTGTGCCTTAATTGTGCAATCGCTGCGGCTTTTGATCATGCGTGCAATCGACAAGGTGTTTGCTATGTAAAGCGCCGAATGGAATGGCTTGCGCAATGCCTCCTTAGGACCGGTGCCACCTTTCGGCCTCTTCGAAGAGGTTGGTATTTCAGTAGTAGCGATACCTGTAGATAGCGCCCGTTGAGTAGTGCCGGTTGACCGCTATAGTGTTGTAAATGGCACAGATGGAAACAACTAGTAGCGGCAATATATAGAATAGCGCGCCGGTTATCGCCATGCTGCCCGTAGATCAGATGACACAACTTGGCGCTAAGGGACTGCTGCTGTACTTGGCGGTGAGAGCCCTGAGTGAACGTCGCAACCCAATCAACCAATGTTTATGGCTAGTCCTCTTCGTCTCTTACACAGTGTGCGCCAGTCATAAGTGTCGAGTAAGTGGTAATGTCTGCTGTCCCTTTACGCCATCGATGGCGGCCGTACAGGCAAACGACATCACTGCGCGAAATCGTACATCCGACCGACTCTTTCTTTCCCCTCATGTATGATACGAGAGTTTTGGCCGGGTTGACGAGTATAAATCGATCACCACAAGCAAGCAGCAATAAGCAGTGCGGTGGGTCGGTCAGTACAGTGTACAGTGACCCGTAGATGGCACGTCTAGCGATAGAGCGTGTATCTTGCTGAGTTTTCCGGAATGGTTACGCGCGCTGCTGATCATTTGTTGCAGTAACCTACGCCAGGATATAATGCGTCGATTCGCCGCGACTGGCCGGGCCAGCAAGCCTTTGTGCTCAAGCTGCCAAGCTGTCAGAATACCCTCTGTAACTGTTGGAAGGCTCTTTTCGTGATATTGGCGATTCCGAGGGTAGGTTCCCGAGATAGGAACACCTTCCTGTGCTTGCGGAAATCCCTAAAACTGCGAAAAATCTTCCTGTGTGCACCATGTTTTAGCGAGACGAGGGCCTCGGGGCTTCAAATAGAACAGGATCGCTACTTCCGAATTACCCCGCCGAGGAAAGCCAATATCAAAAATATCTAAACCTCTGATAGTTCGACCAACTATGTCAGGAGATGGCAGTCTAGGTTTGTGACGGTCGACCTTTTAGACGTGACCCATGCTAGCGTAGGGGTGCACATTTTTTTATTCTGAGGCTCCTGACTTCAGGAGCTTTATAGGCAGTAACCCAGACTTGCTCTAGAGTCATCCCGTGCTAGTGGTGTAGCAGGAGCTTCTGCGCTCCTAACGCGATGAGTTCAATGTCTCATCAACATCACCCGAAACATGACTTCTCGAAGACACTCCTTCGCGCAACCCGAACAGCATTTCTATGCGCTAGTCCTAAGACTAGTATGCTCGTAACCTTATCATATCGACCGATAGTTGCACACTTTAGGAGCTTAACCGGTCAGAAACGATTTGTTCAAGAAAACTGCAACCCATACGGTGGGATGACTCTTCGAGAAAAAAAAGTGTAACCCGATGAACACTCCCACGGCCTAGGTAGGTATGCGACGAATAGTATTGTTGAAAAAAAGTGAGTTCCAACGATATTGGGTAGTTCCTTCTTGTCTGCCAGAAAAACAAATAGCCTAAACTCGCCCGTCCCTCTTACTACGTGGCACGCCTCACGTCACTTACTATTTGTGGTGTGGGAGCTCCTAATGATGTGTGGCTGATGGCGCCCAACGGTGCCGTCTGTCAACCTCTGTTGACGTCTTTTGACGTATGCTGGCGTTTGTTGACGTATGTGGACGTATGTGGACGTCTGTTGACATATGTTGAGGTATGTTGACGTATGTGGACGCATGCTACGGTGGAGGTGCACATATTTATTTCTGACGCTCCTCACTTAAGGACTTCTGTTGCTAACCCAAAACTTCTTTTTTGCGAAAATCATAGTGCCACCCGATGAAGAATGCCATGGCCAAGGTATAGAAACGAGTAATATTGCGAAACAAGAATGGTTTTCCGACGATTTGGGTTTGAAGAGCCCCATCACTCCAAAAATATTTGAGCAACAACGTGTTACCCCTATCGTAGCACGCGTCTTTGGTCGCGACAATGAGCCTTCCGGCAGCCGATCTACCTACACAACGGCCCCTCTCTCATGGTACTGGCCCGGTCATTCACCACGCATCAACGTATTACATCCTGGCGCAGGTTGCTGCAACATCCCCTATTCCCAAAGCACACCCATCGTCGGTGCAAAACAGGCGTTCCGGCCACGGAACGGTAACAGCGTGCGCCTTCCATCCAACCCATCCTTCGTTTTTCTCTTCCCCTCGTCGTTACAGCTGTTACAGCAGCGTGATGCCCCTGTGGCAGCTATCCAGGCCCGTCTCGCCTTTGCCCTGTGTAGTTAGGTGAAGCCCCCTTGGCAGCCACCAGATAGCTCGATGACCGCGAAAGACAAGGGTTAAAGTCGCCAGCACAGGTGTACGCGATTAATAGACAGGTAGGCTGCAGGTGGGTTAGAGCGACGCACGGGTGTGATGGCTTGAGGATGGGGCACACGAGGTGGTTTGGATAGTTGGCGTTTAACTTTGGTCTCTCTTGGTATAGGTCAAGGCTAGTCTCGAGGTGAGTCGGTGGGGAATCTCGAGAGGGGTTTCCCACGTTTCCCAGGAAGAATTCCTCCGCCGGAGACATCCTTCCTTTTCCTACATCGGCCGTGGAGAACCTATCCGACGGGTAAATCTCCACTTTGCACGATGCACCCTCCTCGTGATACTGGTCCGGTCAGCTATCACGTATCTCAGAATAACCCGGGCGCCTCGCGCGCCCTTGCGCTCGTAGCGCTGCAACACCCCCCCCCGCCCGACGCATCACTATCGTCGGCACAAAGCGGGCGTCCCGGTTATGGCCCGGTTACAGCGTGAACGTCTTCCTCTCTCCGCCGCCGCCTGCTTGGCGTGGTCCCTTCCTCGTCCCACGCGACGCTTAGCTCGCGTAGGCGCCCTACCGATGTCGGGCGTCGCCTGCGGTCATTTCGCGCCGCTCGGCGTTCGCCGTTTGTGATGCTCCTCCTCCTTTGCTTGGATATCTCGGCAGCGTAGGATCCCTCCGGCCAACTCGCGGCGGCTAAGTTCCTTTTAGTCTCCGTCGGGTTGTCTTCCCCGCCAATACAATACTTGGAAGTCGTCCACCCGTGCCAGGACATACGTTTGACTCCATCAACTCCTTCGAAGGGCCGCCCCAACTGGGTGCGCACCGCGAAGTTGCGTAAAGCCTTCGTGCGTGACTCTGTGTCTCGCTCCCTTTTCGACGGCGCCGATTCTGGCCTAGGCCGGCAATCCCGTTTCTTGTACCTTTCCCTCAGGGCGTGAAAGACGTCGAGTTGTAACGGGGTGAAGCTGCCCAAGCCTCTTCCTCCGACAGCCAGTTCGAGGCTGTGCCGCTTTGATACCGGCCTTTGCATCGCCACTCCCACGCACCCTGTGGACCGCTCCATGCCTGCCGGTCGGTTAGGGTGTACAGCGGCACCGCCACTGTCGAGGTTCCGGCTGACCCCAAGTCAGTGCCCCAAACTAGATGGGTGGATTCATCTTCGAAAGCATGGCGCAGGCCCTCCGGTCGTTCATGGAACGTCTTGGTGTTGGCTGCTTACACCACCCTCCCTCTGATCCAACGGCCCTTCAATGTCGGCTGGTAGCTTACACCCGGCTGTTCGATGGCCGTCACCTGCCCCGGGCCGGTCCAATGCTCGTGGGCTAACTTCGCGTGAATGCCCTCCCTCGCTGGTTTGCTATCCGCCTCCTTCATGAGTACCTTGTCCCCAATGGGTACATGTTTGCCTGCGGACTTCCGCTTGATCGCCGCATTGTGCTGCGCTCTTCTGTGGTTCTTCTCCTCCTGTCGCCTCTTGAGTATGCCCCGCAGCTCTAAGAAGCTTTGCTGATTCTCTGCCACAAAATTGTCGAGCCCCGTGCGAAAGGCCTTTCCGTCCAACGCAGGGGTGAGGGCGTCTAGGTTGGAGCGCGCGTCACGGCCGAACAGGATCCGAAACGGCGTTCCGCCCGACGGAAGGCGCGGGTCCGGCGTTGTTCGCTGGATCCAGCAGGCCGCTCCTACGTACTCATTCCACCGCCCGGGCCATCCCTTGCAGAATTCTGCCATTACCTCGTGGAACCACCCCCCATCCTCTCGACGGCACCCTGACTGCGTGGATGGTCGGAGGGCCCGCGGTTGAGTGACACTTTCATCCACTTGCACAAGTGTGCGACCACTTTGGCCGTGAATTCCTCCCCTGCGTCGCTCCTGATTGAAATCGGCACCCCGAAGGTAAGCAGCAGCTTCAGAAGCTTTCGGGCTACGGCGACGGAGTCCTTGGACTCTAACGGGTATGCGAACAGGGACCTGCTGGCTCTATCCACTATCACCAATAGGTACCTGTTCCCGGCGCTGGAAACGTGCTTCATGTCATCGAGGTCCATCTCGAGCACTTTCCACGGCCACAACAGCCGGGTGGGCATCATCGCCACTCGTTGACTCCAGGCTCGCTTTTTCCGTCTGCACCCGCATAGGACGTAGTCCCTGGTGTCCTGTGCTATCGTCGGCCACCAGCACGTGTCTCCGACGAGTAACAGGATTCGCGCGGCACCCGGGTGCCCGTAAGTACCGTTGTCGAGCGCCAGCACCCCCGGTACGAGTGCTCTCGGGATGGCTAGCTTTGGTTCCTTTTTTGGAGGGGCGCTCCACAGTAGATCGTTGTCTTCGACCACGTAGTCGGCCGTTCCTTCTGGTGTCTGCCGGTCGCTTTCCCTCCTCAATCTGCCCCCGATGGGGCCTAGTCGGGCATCGTCCTTCTCTAGCCGTACCAGTCTCGGCGGGTCGCGGAGCACGTCCGCGACTCGGCTTATCATGAGGTGAAGCAGCCCTGGGTGTTCCGCGCTTGTTGTTTGCCTCTTCGGCTGGGGGGTCGGCCTGGATGGCGTCAGCGTTGGTGCCCGATTCTGCCTGGGTGCTGGCAGCTGTGGTAGCTCCTGCGGGCCGGGTCCATTTGGTAGTGACGTGACCGCCCGGCCGGGCTGTACCGATTTTCCGAAACCTAACGCCCCCGTTTCCGATCTGGCGATGGCCGGCGTCACCTGTTGGTTTGCGTGGTCCCCTCCGAAAAACGCATATACGGACCTGTGTGTTCTGATGGGGCTTCATCTGCCGCCGCCACAACCCCATTCGCCACTATTTCCAGCTCCTCTACCGATTGCACGGTGGGGCAGGCTTCCTCGGCGTCAATGGTTCCAGCTGAGACGTTGTTGCCGGTGGTATCTCCACCCGGTGTGATTATTACACTGGCTACTACCAACGAATTCTTCCCCGCTGGCGTGTCTGCCTCGTCCGCCCCTAGCTCACTGAGCAGCACCCCATCACGTACCGACCCCTGGGGCCCTCTGTAGGTGGTCCGGGTTGAGGATTCATCCGGGAAAGAGTCATCGACGTCCGCCCCTGGTGCATCTCCGATTGGCAGCCTGGATAGAGCGTCGGGCAGCTGGTTGTTCACGCCCGGCCTCCACAGTAAGTCCATGTCGTATTCCATTAACCTGAGCGCCCATCGGTGAATCTTTGCGGAGAGAGTCTGGCTCGTGAATTGCCACGTGATTGTGGAGCAATCTGTGATTAGAACAAACCTCTTTCTCCACAAGTACGGCCTGTACTGCTTGATAGCCCACAACGCCGCCATGACCTCTCTTTCCGTCGCTGATGGTTTCGCGCCTCCCCTCGACCAGCAGTGGCTCGAGTATTCCATGACCCGCTCGGTCCCCCTGATGTTCTGCGTGAGTGTGGCGCCGGCCCCGAGCTCGCTGGCATCAGTGTGTAGCTGGAAGGGTGACCCCCAGTCCGATCATGCTAGGATCGGCGGTGACGTGAGGACCCTGACTAGCGCCGCTAGGACCTTGTCCTGTTCCTAGCCCCACGGCACTAGGAGCTTCCTTGCCTTCTTGGACGACTACCATGCCAACGAATTGCTGCTGCGGCGTGCACCATATGGGCTTGGGCAAGTTTACCGACAGCCCGGACTGGTGAAGCCGCGCCAGTACCTGTTCCAGCAGCTCTACATGTCCTTTGATGCTTTTGGTGTGGATGATGATGTCTTCTAGACAATTCTGGACGCCTTTTCTTTAAACAGGCCGACTACCTCGCCGACGTATGCTGAAAAGGCCGAAGGGATAGTTTTCAGCCGGAAACCGCACCGATTGAACTCCCACAGCTCCCCGTGTGCGTCGCGGAGGTCTTGTGTTTGTCTTCCTCGGCTATGTGTGTCTATGTGTTTTTCGCGTGCAAAAAACGACAATGGATCTCCAGCTGCGTGAATCCTGCGGCTAGGTCGATGGACGCGAAGCATGTGGCGCCCCTCATGCCGTCAAATATGCTTGCTATGTCGCCCAGCCCTCCGCTGTCCGATTCCAGCAGCGTGCTTAGCCTCCTGTAGCCTTGGCAGCCCCTCGCTGTTCCATCCTTTTTCATGACAAGGACGCAGGCTGCCCATGCTGAGTGTGACCGGCAAATGGCCCCTGTTGCTGTTAGTTTTGATATCTCACTCTGTATCACGGAGGTCGCCTCAGGCGAATACCTCCCCTGCTTCGCCGCATGTGGTGTAAAGTTGTTGCGTACCAAAAGCAGTTGTAGCTTAGCGCGGTTGCACGCCGGGATAATCGTCGGGTTCGCTGGCAATACGAGGCGGTACTTTTCTAGCAGTTGCGTAGGGGCGTTCTTCATGGTGGTGCTCATCTGGGCTATGTTGGCTTGTGATAGGTCAACTTCGTTGGTGTCCACCCTCCTCCCTTCCCGCGGTGCGGCCGAGTTTGCCTATCCCGCTTGTCCCGCGTCGTCTTCTGGTCCTGTCGCGTCTGGCTCCGTCGCTGCGGCGTCTGGCTCCGTCGATAGGGTATGGTTCCACATAATCTTCAGGCGTTCCCTGTCGTTTGTGTTAACCGCGTAGATTCGGGCCACCACTCCGCCTCGCTTGAGGGTCCGCGACGCTTTAAACCGGTTAACCACCTTGCATTGCAGCGGCATTCCTGGGTACCACCACTGTGTTCCTCGAATCACCCCCAGTTCTGCCCCTGTTTCCACCACCACCAACTGCCGGTCTTGCGGTTGGAATTCTTTTGCGTAGGCGTCTACCTGTACGCTTACGAAGCCCGGCACCAACACCGATCGGGCCGGTCGTAACTCCCACTGCAAGGTTCCGTCGTCCTCCCATGCCACCGAGCCCACGCTGGGTTCTGTGGGCGGCTCGGCGATTTCCTCGGGCTTCTATTCCCCTCCGGGTGGCCTGACGGCGCAGAATTTCTCCGACGTTGACATGCTCGTGATTGCTGTGGTTTCGGTCCTTGGGCTGTCCGGTCTGGTTTTTGCCTGCCAGCCCACTTCTCTCTGGACCCCTTTTGACGAAGGAGCCCCCGATGACGAAAGGAATGGCACCCATGGCGACTCCGGTGCCGGTTTGAAGCCTCCTTCTGTTGCGAAGTTGAGGACGCTCCGTTTTTCCTTATGAACACCGCCCTTATGATCAACTCATATGGGAGGTCCTCGACTACTCTTACCGGCACGTTTCTCACCCTGTCCTCGGGGTTGAAGACCAGCGGGAGCTCGCACAACCCTGAGATTGTCATGGGGGGAGTTGCGCTGTTGGTGGGGTTGGCTGCTTGAAGCCACCCTTGTCCGCGCGGACTTAACGTTGACCGCCCCCCCCCTCCACTGTTGTCTGCCGAACGAACGAACGCCGCTGAGCCTAATTGCCGCCCCGCGCCCCTATGTCGACTAACACTTCCACCGGAATGCGGCAGCTGGTCCTGGTTTGATGCCACACAAAAGGCGTGAACCCACACTTGCTTGGCCCCCCCGCCTACGGCTGCCATGTTGGATGGGGTGTTGGTGTCCGTGGTTTCCAATGCACCCCCTCCTCCGTCCTCGGTAATGGAAGTGGCCTCCGCGCCCCCTGTTCCGGTATCTTCCTGTACCGGCTTGTTTCGAATGGTGTGGTGGTTCCATTTTCTCCCTTCTTTCCCCTGCTCTTGATTTGCGCTGCTCGTTTTGGCCGTTGTTCCCCGGGGAAGGGTTCTCCAGGGCGTTTCTTTAGGAATGGGAAGATTCCGTGCCGTTCTCATCGCCTGCCGTCGTGTACGCGCTTAGCATTTCGAGCGCTGTGAGCATTCTGGACTCTGCTTCCGACGCGTGGCCTTGCCCCGGGGTGTTCCTGCGAGGATAGTGGCCGTAGGGTGCCACCGATTCTTCATGAGACAAACGACCCCCCCTACGGGCCGAGTCAGTGCTCTGATGGGGACAGGGTGATCCACGAGCGTGAAAATAAGCAGACCTTCCTGCGGCGAAGGGCGTTCATGATTACTCTGCGTCGACATATTTCTCGGGCAGCTGTTCGTCTTCGTTGAAGGCGTTGACTTCTTCTCGCCTCCTCTTATTCCAGCGTTCGTTCCGGCCGCCCCGGCGGCTCACGAAAGGGGTATCATGCGCCCCGAAAGGTGGGCGACCTCTCGGCGTGTATTCTTCTTCCTCCTCCTCTTTCCCCTCGTCGAAGTTATCCATGTAGTCCACTGCTTCCAACGCCGCGCACGCGCTGTTCCGCATGGCCTCCAAGTTTTCCCTCCACCCCCGGGTCGGTTCCCTGGCCGGCGGCTTGCCCACGTTCTGATCCTCCTTTGCTGGGGGCCCCTTCTGCGTCTTCCGGCCCAGCGGTAGCCTTTGGCTCTGTGAGAGTGCAGCAAAGCTGTCTCATTTATGTCCCGGTGCTATGGCGATCGGGTATCGGTTGCACCTGGTGAGGAGGCCCTTGACGAGGCGGTAGAAGATGCCGTGGGCTGTTTTCCCGCGGTAAATCATGTACTCCGAAAATTGTTTACCGGCTTCTACGTGCATGGGCGTAAGCAGCTCCTTGATCTCCATGTCAATGTGGACCAGGAGAGATTCCGGCCTGCTTCGGTTCGATGCGCTTGTGAACAAGAGGCTAATTACACGCTCGCATCGCTGCCCGACGTTCTTGACGGTTACGTACATCCAAAAGTACTGTTACTCTGGCGCGTGTGGCTTCGTCTCGTCCGCTGTTACTGCGCGCATGTGCAACACCAATCGTCGGGCTGCCACCATCCACGACTCCCCTTTTTGAAGCGTGATGCTGTTGAGGGCGGCCCCAGCTCTTTTCTGGCTTGTCACGACTGGGACACCTCGGCCACAAGCATCCTGCACCACTCCGTCGTCGCTACCTCCTTAAATGGCATATGACAAAACCCTCCTTCCACGATTGGCACCTCTACGACAGTGCGTCGGCGGAACATGTCTTGCGTCGCCACAGTGTCGGCAATTAGCTTGTTGCAGCATTCCACTCTCATCGGGGTGAGAGTGTCGGCTCGAGGCCGCGCCGGGTTGGTGTTGTTTATCGCCAGAATATCCACTGGCATGGTCCACGCCACCCCTTGGTCTTGCGATATGATCCGCCTTAGCTTGTCAGTGAACCGGACCTGGTCACTTTTCCACGAGAGTTGATCGTGAGGGTCCGCTGGTAGCCCTACGAAGGCGTCCTGGCTCTTAGAGCACCCCATGTCTGTCACGATATTTGTGACAACTCGCTGCGCCTCCTTGTGGCCTATTGCACCAGGAATGTGCTTTGTTCTTGTCTGCGTCATCGGTGCTGCGTTGAAGGTCAGCGGCGCCGTGTCGGTTCCCTGTTGCCAGATACGCGGTGCTGGTCGCATGATGCACCCGGTGTTCTGCGTGGCGTCGTACCGTGTGTTGGCGAGATGTAGGTGTGACCTTTGTATGTACGGTGCTGTCGTGTTACCGTGCCCCCCCCCATGTTACTCCTCCCGCCCGCTGCTGCCCTGTCTGTTGTTTGTGGGCATCTGGGTTGATGCCGTTGCTGTTACTGCAGTTGGTATTGTTGGTACTGCTGCCCGCGCTGCTGGTACTGCTGGTATTGCTGTTGGTATTGTCCATACTGTTGCAACTGTTGCCGATGCTGCTGCTGTTGCTGCAGTTACACCTCCAACGGGAGCTTTGGCGGAAGCTGTTGTTGCGGCTGCGGTTGTTGATGCAGTTGCTGTTCTTGCTGCTGCTGCTGCTGTTGGTACAGTTTCCCGTGAGGTAGCTGCTGCTGTTGCGGCTGTCCATGGTGCTGCTGCGGCTACTGCTGCTGTTGCTTGTATTGTTGCTGTTGTTGCTGTTGCTGCGGTTGCCCATGCTGCGGCTGCGGCTGCTGCTGCGGTTGTTGTTGCCGGTGCTGCTGTGGCTGCTGTTGCTGCGGCAACCCGTGTTGCCCCTGCGGCTGCTGCGTCTGCTGCGGCTGCTGTTGTTGCTGCTGCTGCTCCTTCCTTGGCGGCGGTGGCAGGGGTGAAGGCGACTGCCTCCGTCCCGTTGACTCGTTTTGCGGCGACAGATCCTCGCGACGCCGGTGGCGCTCACGTCCCCGCGTGGAGCTTCTGTGACGGTGGCCCCGGCTGCTGCTACGGCTGCGGATACGGCTTCTGCGACGTTAATGGCGGTCGGTGTTGTCGCGGTCGTGGTGGCCGTAGAGACGCTCCCTTTCATCGCTGCGGCGTCGGCTCCGGCTCTCGCCGTCGCGAGCTTGGCGAGGATTGCGGCGGTTGTCCATTTCTTCCGATTGCTTGTCTGGCCTTCGTGCGATTCTGTTTCGTGTCTGTTTTTGTGTTTTTTTTCTGTCTTTGCCTCCTTTGTCTTTTTCCTGCTCGTTTTCTGTTTTGTTTCGTTTTCTTGTTTTCGTTTCCTTCGATTGTTCTTCTCTTGCTACGGCGTTCTTGACCTACCGGTCTTTTTGCAGTTAATTGTCTCTCGTCCGTGGTTACCGTTGTGTTTGCGAACAGCGACAAAAGTTTCAGGGGTCGCGGCGTAAAGGAGAGGGTTGCTGAAACAAAAAGAACGCTCAGAATCGGGTACTCTAAAACAACCCGCTAAGGTCACGCCTGAGGCAACTAATGGGATCTGCGGATTACTCCAAGACAAGGTAATTTAATTATGCGCCCGCTTGTGCTTGAAAAAAGCTCCATATCTGGTCTTAGACCGCATGCCGGCACGTCCGCTGCCCGTGCCCTGTCCGTCCGTCGCGCATGCTGCTCGTCTATATAGTTGTCACCCATCATGATCGATCGTTCACCAACAAAATGCAGGCATGCTTCGAAGACCAGTACAGTGATGAGTTCAAATGCAAACGTACCACATATTAAACGGAAGCCAGAATATTGCACTTCACCCCGCACAAACACCGGTCTATCACCGTCGCTAGTCGCGCTACTCGGGATAGACGATCTACGGGTATTGTAGACACACCTAAGCTAGACAAGGTCTACTGACCAGAAAGTATCCCCCCTTGGCCTGAGGGGGGCTGGTCAGCACCATTCAGGTGCTAAGAAAGGAGAGAGAAGTTGTTGTATTAGCTCCGAACACAAGAAAACAAGCGATCTTAACTTCATCCCCGAATCCCTATATCAGAATCCAGAAGAGGATAACAGTAGGGGTTGTCTTCAGATCTAGATAACGTTCACATACCTCATCAGATCCTCAACAGTCAATCACCAAGAAGATCAACTATCGTGTCTTACCAACAGCACTACACACTCTCTGGTGCTCCACTGTCCACAATGCTCCCAAAAGCGATATATTCAATAACAAATCAAACTCACACCTTTAAAGCAAGACGTGCGCGGGCTCCATGTTGGAGGCCAAGTCAGCACATAGCCTTCGCAAAACAAGAGCCAAGCTCTCAGCGCCTGAAAGCATTGGAGTTATCAACCACCCCCTTTCAGCGGCACTCCAGCTCCTCCTAATCTGAAATACAAAGCGCAACCGCCTTCTCGAACGGCTGTATGCACGTGTGATTTTCTCACTCCTCACTCCGCCTCCCGAAGTGGATATCCTCGCGACGATCTAGAAACCCAGACACTTCGCATGTATGTGATGCCGCGCCTTCTCCTTCGGGACGCGCGACGCGACAGCCCTCAGTCGGCACCGCTGAGTCACCGCATTTCGGTGTGTTCATCTCGCCAGCATGCCCCCCGAAAGCCTTGAGCCCTCGTGATCGGCGGGAGTGTCTTTGCTGCCCGAGTTGAACCTTCAGCGGATCAAATCGTTCCTATACTACGAGATTTCACAGCACCAAGTCAATGAACCCGATTCGAACCTCGCCCTCATCAAATGTGGAGCCTGATGCTGCAGCCCCTCCACGCTGGATGCGATGCTGGGACATCGCCTCTAGCGGCCCCTCGTACGACCACAGCAAACCTCGTTCGGAGTCCTGAGGCAGCATATGGATACCGCCCTCATCGGGTCAGAGGGCTTCCTGCCGAAACGCGGCCCAATCCATACCTGCGTGTCGCTGTCGCAATCGTACCACGAAAAAAAATCCCTGACTAACGTCGGTGTGTTCAACCTGAATTATCGATAATTGTAGACACGCCTAAGCTAGGCAAGGTCTACTGATCAGAAAGTATCCCCCCTTGGCCTGAGGGGGGCTGGTCAGCACCATCCAGGCGCTAAGAAAGGAGAGATAAGTTGTTGTATTAGCTCCGAACACAAGAAAACAAGCGATCTTAACTTCATCCCCGAATCCCTATATCAGAATCTAGAAGAGGATACGTAGAACCCCTACTACAGTAGTTGTCTTCAGATCTAGATAACGTTCACATACCCCATCAGATCCTCAACAGTCAATCATCAAGAAGATCAACTATCGTGTCTTACCAACAACACTACACACTCTCTGGTGCTCCACTGTCCACAGTATCAACCACCGGGTACACACGTATACATAGATCGCACCATGACTTTGTAGTATATTAGATCTCTGAGTAATATCCCGCGCCAGTAGTCACCCCAGTCGTGTTTATAGCATTTTTTTTCGCAGCCCCAATCTTGCCGCTTTCGCCTTGTCTTGCAGTAATCTGCCCCTTTCGCTTTGCCTTACAGTAATCTGCCGATCCCAGTAGTCACCCCAGGCATGACTCTAGCACTTTTTTTTTTCACAGCCCCAATTTTGCCCCTGTCGCTTTGTGTTACAGTAATCTGCCGATCCCAGTGTTCACCCCAGGCATGACTTTAACATTTTTTTTTCTCAGCCCCAATTTTGCCTCTATTGCTTTGTGTTACAGTAATCTGCCGACCCCAGTAGTCTCCCCAGGCATGACTTTAGCAGTTTTTTTTCGCAGCCCCAATTTTGCCTCTATTGCTTTGTCTTACAGTAATCTGCCGACCCCGGTAGTCACCCCAGGCATGACTCTAGCAGTTTTTTTCGCAGCCCCAATTTTGCAAGTATACCCGGTAGTTGATACTCGTAGATCGTCTATCCCGAGTAGCGCGACCAGCGACAGTGATAGACCGGTGTTTGTGCGGGGAAAAGTGCAATATTCTGGCTTCCGTTTAATATGTTACGCTTGCAATTGAACTCATCACCGCACTGGTCTTCGAAGCATGCCTGCATTTTTGTTGGTGAACGAGCGATCACGCTGGGTGACAATTCTACAGACAAGCAGCATGCGCACGCATCGACGGACGGACAGGGCACGGGCAGCGGACGTGCCGGCATGCGATCTAAGACCAGATGTGGAGCTGTTTTCAAGCACAAGCGGGCGCATAATTGGCGGATCTCCAGGCAACAACATCCGACACCCCCCCCAAAGCGCTCTATCGTTCCGTATTATGGTGTATATTAGTAGGTATGGTGCGCTCCATCACCCACTGACACTGCCGACGCAATTGCGCTACGCCGCAGAGCATAGATCACCTCCCCCCATTTCTGCAACTTCGGGAATCCCTAACCCAATATCGCTGGGTTATCGGGTGTTTTTTTATTATTTGTTTTTTCCCGTTTCGTGCACCTAAGACATGAGATTTTTCACAGATAGGGTGTGTTTTCAGTTTTCTAATAACTCAGGTTGTTTTCTTTTTCGGACTATGTATGAATTCCTCAAGTGAGGAGCCTCAGAAAAAAAAAGCGTGCATCCCTACCGTAACATTGTTCTACCACTGACACTAGCAACGCAGCTGCGCTACGTCCCCCCCCCATTTCTGCTATAATAGGAGTTAATGCTACCGGGTAAGCAGTGAAACTGATCGGCGAGGTTGAGTTGTCTAAATCTCGCTCGCCTGTATTGGCCTGCATGTATTGACGGGTGGCTATGCTGTGTTTGGTGCCTGGTGTGCGCAGCTATGTGGGCGTAATGATTCGACTACGTACGGGCGGTTTTCCTTGCGCTGGCCCATAACTGGTCGAGTGTGTATTGGTGGTTGGCGAGTCAGTAATTTGTTTTTTTTGCCCCTAGCAAGGTTACGAGTACGTGCATTATGTGTCCCTCGGTGTTCTCGCTGTACGTACCCCCGAGTAGTAGGTCTCTTCTATATATACTTTTTTTTGTGGATAAGGTCGGAAATCGGATTGCCATTGTTTGATTTCCTTCTCTTTGTTCGGGCCTGGCTTCGGTGCCTACCCCTCGCTGCTACCGAACCTACTTGCATCACTCACGAGCTTCTTGATCTGCAGCGGTCGCCTTCATGCGTGTCTTACGTTTTGATCGATGGCTAGCGGGTCCGGTAATTAGTTGCGATGGACGTGCGTATATGTTTACACTCTTACTTTTTTATGGTACTCACCATGGTCTTTCCATGTGTTGCTTCTGGCTCAGACCAGCCCCCATATACAAGATTTTCAGATTCCCAAAACCTCCCCAAGATTCTCGACCCAGCCTGCGCTGCTGTATAACGTTGCCAGGCTCTAGGTCTGTGGTCTTATCTTGTATTCTTCCTGATTCTCACCATATTCCAGCAGCGTGATGCCCCTATGGCAGCTATCCAGGCCCGTCTCACCTTTGCCCTGTGGAGTTGAGTGAAGCCCTCTTGGCAGCCACCAGGTAGCTCGATGACCGCGAAAGACAGGGTTTAAGTCGCCAGCACAGGTGTACGCGGTTAACAGACAGATAGGCTGCAGGTGAGTTAGAGCGACGCACGGGTGTGATGGCTTGAGGATGGGGCACACGAGGTGGTTTGGACAGGTGGTGTTTAACTTTGGTCTCTCTTGGTATAGGTCAAGGCTAGTAACCTCGAGGTGAGTCGGTGGGAAATCTTGAGAGGGGTTTCCCACGTTTTCCAGGAAGAATTCCTCCGCCGGGAACATCCTTCCTTTTCCTACATTGGCCGTGGAGAGCCTATCCGACGGGTCAATCTCCACTTTGCACGATGCACCCTCCTCGTGATACTGGTCCGGTCAGCTATCACATGTCTCAAAATTAACCGGGCGCCTGGCGCGTCCTTACGTTCGTAGCGCTGCAACCAGCCCCCCCCCCCCGCCCGATCGATGCATGTGAGTGTGGGTGTCAAGCGGACATGCTAAAGGTTGGCCGGTCTTCTCCCATATCGGTAACCTATCATCTAAACCCCAAACCCTGTGCCAGAGAGCCTTTTGACATCTCGATATCCGCCTACGCAACGCATCCTCCGCGTGGTATGGGCCCGGCCAGTCGCCGCGCATCGACATAATACTCCATGGCGCAGGCTGCTGCAAATACCCCCCCCTGCCGGACGCATAACTGCCGTCGGTGCCAAAACGGGCATCCAGGCCATGGCCCGATAAGAGCGTGCGCCTCCCATCCAACAGATTGTCCGTTCTTCCTTGGCTCCCCGTCGCTGCAGCACACTCTCTCACATATTCTCCTTTGACTTTCTGGCCCGCAAGCGGCGCTTCTAACATGGAACATCCTCTGCACTCTGTTGAAATACCAGCGATGTATTTTAACCACTACCAGCGCAAGCCTGCACATGATGTAACTTGCCAAGGGCGTACCAGCGCTATATTGGAACATATTGTGAACCTCGATAAGCACGTGTGTACGGAAAGGACATGTCCACCGCAACTAAAGGGCACGAGCCAGGGCCCACGTTAAACGTAACAGCCCCTGACATGTAAGACTCTCCTACGGGGCACGAAAAATACAAGCCGATGGGCGTGAAACCTAGTCGAGTGGCAGTGCAACAACGCCAACCTATATATTGTCCTCTTGCTAACCATACCTTGATACAACGGGGGGGGTTGCGACGGTGGGGACGCGTGTGTCTCAGCGGTAGAGGTGCACATCATGTTTGCCGGCGGGGCTCACTTGAGAAGCTCCATACCTAGCACCAGCACAACCTTCACTTTGACAACGTTGTTCCAATAACATCGATGGACAATCTCATTGGACTAGGCGGGGAAAAAAATAACTGGAAAACCAACGTGATTCCGAACATATTCGGTAGTTGCTCGGTTGGGAGGCCAGTTGGCCCCACGAAAATCTGCTACCGTTACCGTAGCACGCGCCGTTGGCCCTACGCACAATCGCACTAACAGCAAGCGTGTCTGACAGCGTTGGGAATCGATAACACCTCCGCAACGAGAGGGGAAGGGCCACAACGTAGCTAGCGACCACCGTGCAACCTTCAAGACTTCAAAGGGGGAAAAACGTCCAAGTAAGGTGACGGTTACATCATCCGCCACACGAAGCAGCCTGGGCAACGGAAGGTGATACACGACACGCGTGCAGCATGCTGATACCTGTATTGTTTTATTGCTTGCGTTCTTCCTAGCAAGTCGAGAAGACCGCGTTTGTTGATTTTCAGGTCGCCATACATACCATCATCAAGTCCCAAAACGGTTACCCGTAAGAGGCCGCCGGGTTAGGGGCCGCCATGGAACGATCAAACAAAGCGACGGGTATTAAAGTATTGCACGTAGTATTATGGTAATATATACTCGGAGTACATAATATTACAACGTTCCCCTTCGGCATGTGGTTCGCTTGAAATCCCGGGAATATCGCATTTTGAAAAGGGGGGGAAAGCTTTTGAGCACCAAACAAACGAAAAAAAACACCCAGCACCCCGCAAGCAACCCGGCAAGTAACACCGACCCAGCCCAAAACGAGTCTGTAGTTTAGTCTGTGCCGGGGGTTTCACTACCGAAAACAAGCCACACGCGCGGGTGGCTCTGTGCCTATCCCAAAACCTGATTATCCCTACTGTTTTTTGGCGCAGCGTTGCGAATAACTCCATGACGGTGGCGGTGTATGTTGTCGTGAAACCAACCGAAAAGCACAACAGCAAGAGCACAACAGCAACAGCAACAGCAACAGCAACAGCAACAGCAACAGCAACAACCACAACAACAACCACAACAGCAACAGCAACAGCAACAGCAACAGCAACAGCAACAGCAACAGCAACAGCAACAGCAACAGCAACAACAACAGCAACAGCAACAGCAACAGCAACAACAACAACAACAACAACAACAACAACAACAACAACAACAACAACAACAACAACAACAACAACAACAACAACAACAACAACAACAACAACAACATCAACAACAACAACAACAACAACAACAACAACAACAACAACAACAACAACAACAACAACAACAACAACAACAACAACACAACAACAACAACAGCTGACGGCTTCGGGTAACCATCCTTGTTGATTCTTATTATCGCGCGCCCTAAAACAGGGACATAAGGTCTGTACAGTATGAAGTGTACAATATAGAGTCTAAGTATCGGTTGTAGGGCATAGCCGCGGGGCAGCGGGACTGCCAAGAAGGGGACAGGCAACCGATCAATGCACCTTGGGCAGCGGAACCACCACAACGATCACTACGCGAGCCATCTAGGCGTTGCGACTTTTGCCAGGAGTGCCTCAGGCGGCAGGAACAGGACATGTTTCTCGACGAGGTCAGGTGATGATCTCTTCGTGGGGTAGGGGGAACAAGCAAGCAAGGACGGCTGACGTCTGACTCGAGGGACATAGCAAGCAATCGAAGCTGACTCAGGATGATGCAGCAAGCAATGAGGGATCGCTCGGGACAATAAAAATGTAATTATAGGTATGCCCTCGATGTGAGAACTGGATGTGGGGGTACCCTATTAGGAGGCCGGAGGAGTCGTAGCAAGGGCGGTATCTATAGTCTAGTCACTGGCCCGCGTTGCTCGACACCAAACGCGATCGGTTTCGTACTCCAATGACGACCGACTCAGGGCGATGCAGCACGTAATGAGGGATGGCTCGGAACAATGTGATCATGCATGCCCTCGATGTCAAAACTGGGTGTGGTACCCTGTTAGGAGGTTGGCCGGGTCGTAGCGAGGGCAGCATCTATTATAGATGCTGTTCCGCGCTGCTTGACACCATTCCTGATCGGTTTCGTACACCATCAACGTGGCGACTCTGGCCCTGCCGGAACGCTGCCACACTGCAGAGCAATCGCTCTCCGGTTGATGCGGCATGCACGCGTAGTTGTGGTTGGCGGTAGGCAGCCATCGACTACTACGGCCTGCCGGGTTCCTCAAACCGTGAGATGTGCTAGAGGTAGGCGTGTAGAGATTGAAGGGACCGGTAGAGTTTGATTCGCGCGGCCGCAAATTTAAGGGACGAGATTTCTGTATAAAGAGCGGATGCAGGATATTTATGGTGTGGTATGGTATGGTATGGTATGGTATGCCAGAGCTGATTGTGAAAATCGGGGCTTAACCGGTGTGACGATCAATATGGTGTGGTCCCAGCATGTTGGCTTTTAGAGCTACATCATGAACCCTTACAATACGTACAGCAAAACTAGTTCAGCACCAAATCCGAATATTTGGTTTTCTAAACCGTGCGAGCAATTCTGAAGGGGTGAAAATGAATGGCCAGGTTCACCGCTGGGTTTCCCCATCATTGCCTCCTTCCGGCTTGTTATGTTATGTGGTTTATTATGGGGGAGGTAATGCAATTAATTAGATGATCTAGTTTTTTTAATAGCGCGGGGGGGATGTCTGGTAACTAATTAAGTTTGCAATAGAAAGACGCAATAATACTTGGCAGGCAGCAATTTTCCCTCAACTATAACACCAGATTAATTACTAGACTATAGTGTAGAACGCTTGGCCCAACACCCTTGCTTTGCAGCGCGGGGTTTCCACTGCTTACTGATCCATGTCTCCTGATGTTCAACGATGACATATAACTTATTATTATTTTATAAAAATATTTCAAGGACGTCAGCCGTAAGTTCGACGAATTATTTTTTGTTTGGTTTTGTCGTAGGCGTCAGCATTGTATTTCAGCAAACACCCGCGCCCTCGATCGACACATTCACGACCCTACGATCAACGCCCCGAATTGAATATGTTCACACTAATTCAAGACATCCATTATTTTCCAGCATCGAAGCAGACGATATGATAGCTTGCGTCCCACTGTCAATACATGCGTTAATAGACACGTTGGTAGACACGTTAATACATACGTTAATGGACACGTTAATATATACGTTGATAAATGTGCGTCAAAGGACACAGCATCATTACTAATGGTCGATATCAAGTCAGAGAATGCGCAGAAAATTAAAAGGGACTGGACGAGAGAGTGAGTTGTGGTAGTCGGTACATCGTTGTGTCAATTTTTGCGTTGCGCACTGCAGAAGGGACAACGAAATTCGTTCCACCGTATTCAATATGGGTTATGCGTTACACATATTATCGGAAAACTAATAAATAACCTAATAATATGTTACAACTTGGAAGACACCGGCTAGTCCTAGGGTTAGGGAGAGGGTGAGGGAGGGAGGGGGGTGTTGGTGGTGTAGTACGTAATATCCAGGCAACCGGATACCACCAAAAGGGTATGTTGGGCGCGGTGGCGTCGGTAATGGCCTACATTATGTACTCGATTATAATACTGGCTTGGCAACAATGTGTGCTTTGGCTGTGCCCAATATGTGTCGGAACACTTTGCCCTTGCTGTCTTGATCATATTTTGACGGTGGACTGTTATATAGCGCGATCGAAGTATCACACGCAGCTTGCAAAGCTGAGTTTTGATCAAAAAAACATTTTTGGTCGATCTCAGCTGAATGAAGTGTATTTTTCATTTTTCAAATATATTATGATATATTAATAATTGATAGGAGAACAAGACAATGAATGACGATTTACTCCTACGGCGAGCTTAATGCGGTGGTAGCAGTGAACAAATAGCCTAGAAGAACGTTGACTGCTGGTGGTGTTTTAGTAGTGTACCGGTGGTAGGTAGACGACGTATTAATTGCAACTAAAGTAAAGTGCATCATATACACCAAACGAAGCACTACTACCACTACAGTATACTCTGTGCTTGGTACCCTATTTTTATTATTGAATGGTTAGGTACTACATACAGTAAGTATTGGTAGCGGAGTCTGCACACGACAAGCGGGTGCTGCTTCTTCTCCCTTGCCGCTTGCTGCCGCTCTGCTGCATGTCTCTGATGGCGATGCGGGGCTGTATGTAGTGTACCACATACTACTGGTATTAAGGTATTATTAGAGGGTACTGTTAAGATGCGGCCTCGAAAGGCTTGTAATTATCTGTATTGAGATCATTTGGATGGGTTTCGTATGACAAGGTTGGCGTTTTATATTCGGGATTGTTAAGAAATAGATCGGAGGCACGAGCCTCCGACTTCAGAAGCCATCCGGGGCTCTGGTGGAATCGAATAAAGCTGCGTCTCTACGAAGCTTAAGAAAGTGAGTACTGTCCGAGGACCTGCTCAATTGGAAGACCTGCAGGGGACACTTTGTGTCCCCGCCAATACCCTTACACTATGGCGTCGTCTTAGGCCTGACTTGATATTGTGGCAGCGTTTCTCCAATCTCTCCGATAGCTGTTTTCGTAGCGATTTTGCTTTTGGTTTCCATCGAGCCCACAACCCCTGTTCCTTCACGGGTGGCTTCTCAATGGAGGGAGCGCCCTTCCTCCTATAACGGCGACCACAACAGCAGTGAGATGGCAGGGGCCCCTCCTGTTGGTCGCCGGGCACGTACCACACGAACGACACCTTCCAACTACGTGCGGACGACACTGCTCTTTGGAGCACATTTCTCGTCTCGGCTTTTTGTCGCATCAGGTTCCCCGCCAGCTGTGTTACATGGACCACTCGCCAGCGGAACTGCCCAAACCCCATTTGTCAGGAGCACACTCCTCGTCTCGGCTTTGGGTCGCATCAGTTCCCCGCCAGCTGGTCGCACGGATCACTCCGCAGCGGAACTGCCCAAGCCCCACCCATCAGACTTGCTCGCTCAGCCAGCATGTTGCACTGCACACTTCCGCGAGCTGCCAGCACAAGCCTCAAGATCGCCCGTCGACCTGTACTTTTTCTTGCGCTTCGGGACTGAGGCATATGCACGGCGCGCCACGGACAAGAGCATACTGGAATCAATCCTGCGAGGGACCAGCGACATGGACTTAGCTTGCTGAGAGAGCCCATCGGCCTGCATACACCTTTGGTGACGGAGCCAGACCGACCTTCGCGGGACCCCTTTGGACTACGGGCACCGTGGTCTAGGAGCTCATGTCGGGGCTCCTCCCTTGTGGTCCTCCTTGGGAAGGAACAGGCGGTGCTTGTGGAATGTTTGGGCTTTCTCGTTTGGTGATTTTTTCCAGTACACGCGTTATCGTATGGGTCCTGCCCCACACCGAAAGCACTGCTTTGGGTGGACTCGTTCCCCTCGCCGAAAGCACTGTCTTGGGTGGGCTCGTGCCCCGCACTGAACATGGTGCCTTGGGTGGGCCCTCTCACGTCTACCGCATTTCACGATTTTCGCACACACGAGATACGTATAAGGATTGACGGCCTTCCTGCTCCCTGCGGAGATTCGTCGATCGTGTTCCTGCCCCCGTCGTCACCGCCGAAGGCTGTACCGGCCACGGGTCGATTTCTCCTGCCGCTGAGACCGTTTTCGCTTTGGTTTCTGCCATACCCATCGAGAGTGGCACGGGCTCCGCAGAAGCCTTGGCTGCAGCGACGCCCATCGCACAGCTGACTCCTCTATCAAGGAGTTCTACACAGGAGACGGACTCCGCCGCGACCACCGGTTCGACTGTGTCCGTCTTTGCCTTGCTTGGCACTCCAGCCCCTCGGTCGTCGACGACGCGCCGACGAACAGCGACAACAATGGGTAATTCACCCCGCTGTAGATTATGAATTCGGGCCCGGCGGGGTCCTCGGCCATCTTCCAGACGAGGTACAACCCCGCCGCGAGTTTCTCGGCCGCGGCCGACTCCGACCGCCGCCGCGACCCCTGCTTTCGCCGGCTCGCCGGTCCGCACGGTGCCACGTCCGTCCGACCGCGACCACGCAGAACCTATGGGAACTCCTATTTTACGGCTGACGCCTTTTCCTGGTGACACACCGACTGCACATACAAGGTCGGACGCCCTCGGCGAAGCTGCTGAATTGCGGTTCGCTGATTCCATCGCGCGTTATTCGCATGCCGATTGGAAGCGAGAGCAGCACGCTGAGCCGACGTGCCACGCCATGATGCATTACATCTCTATCGGCCGGCCATCGATCCTGTCGCCCGGCGTTTGGCGTACTACCCCTCGCACAAGCGTCCATCCCTCTCAGACATCCAGGAGCTGGCGGGTGAGGGTCGACTACATACAACCGACGACGACATCGTCCTACTTGTCCGTAACCCGACGCTTCCGTCTACTAGGTTTATAACAAACCCAACACCGTGGGGCGAGCTGCTTGCCTGCTAAATGACGAGTCAGTTCGCATCTACGTTCTCCTGCTCATGTGCCCTTGGGTCATGCAAGCTTGTCACTTGACGGCCTCTTGTCACCTTGGCACCACGCGCACGTTGCGCATGCTGGAGCGGTTTTATTGGTGGATTGGCATGAATGTGTGCACCCGGTGGTGGCTTCACCACTGCTCGAAGTGCCAAGCGCGGAAAACCCCACGGCTGACTGCCCGCTGGCCAATCATCTCAATGCATCTACCGGAGGGCCCAGATATCGCTGTCAGTGTTGACTACGTCGGCCCCCCCCGGTCACACCACGAGGCAACACCTACGTCCTGCTGTTCACTGATCGCTTCAGTCAACGGGCCGACATGTTCCCCGTCACTGCCGCTGAGTTCACCGCGGAGGGTACAGCCAATGTTCTGGTGAACCAATACATCCCCTTGTGGGGGTGCCCGCGCACCATGCTCTCGGACAACGTCCTGCATTTCTGCTCCAAGCTTTCACAAGCTGTACGTCCGCTGCTGGGTGTGCACAAGCTTGCTACAAGCTCCTATCATCCTAACTGTAACGAGGGCGTTGAGCGGGTAAACCACACTATAGCCCAAATGCTGGCTATGGTCGTCAACTATCGACAAGACGATTGGGACTTGCATTTGCCCCACGTCGAATTCGCTTACAACAATTCCGTTAGCGCGGCGACGGGTCTGGCGCCCAACGAGGTCCACTTGGGCAGACTCCCACGGCTCCCCCTGACGGTTTTCGACCGCACCGACGTCGTGGGACACCAGAGTGTGGCCCGCGACCACCTGGTCTATTGCGACTTGGCCATCGACCGGCAACAGCGCGCGAACGACATTATTCGCGCATACCACGCCCTCACCGTTTCTCGTGTTAACTGCAGAAATTCCGCCCTCGCCGATGCGCTGCGTCCAACACCTGATTTCGCTACGAGTGGTTGGGCATGGGTGTACAACTCTGCCTTCACTATCCGCCAGGGTGTGAAGGCGAACACCGACGCCAAGGTTCTCAAGGCCAAACTCGCGCTTAACTGGACGGGCCCGTACAAGATCCTGGCAGTCGGTCCCTGCTCCGCCGCCGAGACCCCGGACGGTTCGCCGCTCGGGGGCAACCGCCTCTATTTGGATCTCCCTTCCGACCTGCCCGGTTCGGACGCTCGTCGGCGTGTGGTCATCGAGCGCTGCAAACCCTGCGCCAACCCCCACGACAGCGGGGACATGCCCACATACCTACCGGCGGGACTGACGCAGTACGTGCTCAACAATTTTTCCAAGAAGTTCCCGCCGTACCGCGTCACTCAAGACAACGCTTCGACCCTCCTCCAACGGCTGGAGGTGGAGCAGATCACCGGTGATTAGTTGGTACGGGGGCGAGGTGGCGTCATCGCGATGCTATACGAGACGCATTGGGTGGGACTTTCCGAACCTTTCTAGGAGTGGGAAATGAACCTCCACCTCTACCTCTCTCACATCTTGCGTTATTGGGCCGGAACCCCGGGCCAGCCCCGCCAAACAGACCGTCTCTACCGCCGAATGCAGATCGGGGCGGCACAGCGCGAGCTCCCCCGCAACAACGGAGAACGTTTCCTAGCGCCGGGCTGCGCTTGTGTTTCCCGTGCCGATTGGTTCCGTCGCTACCACGACACGGTACTTCCTAATGAAGTCCGCTTTTGGTACAAGGGAGACGATGGGTTATGGTGGCCTGGAAAAACCAGCGCGAGCACTACCGAGGACAAGGTATATCTGGTCCGCTTTTTTGGACGACCCGGGACCGACTAAACTCCTCTGCCCCCGGCGTGCTACACGACTTCGACGGGAGTCATTCGAGGCTCCTGGTGCCTGAGGACAAGGTATACCTGGTCCGCTTCTTGGATGACCCGGGACCGATTAAAATCCTCTGCCCCCGGCGCGCTACACGACTTCGACGGGAGTCGTACGAGGCTCTTGGTGCATGCAAGTTCACATCGCCAGTGCGTTTCCTCGGGGGATCCAACGTAACGTAGACGAATCTCGAGGCGCGGCCGTGGCCAGTTGGTGGCCGATGGCCCGCGGGAGGTTTTTGACATGATTTCTCACTTGTATTAGCGCCTGTATTCCCCTCCATATCGGCGAGGGCTCGCTTCGCCATAGTATCTTTTCTGCGATTGGTTTGCCGTAGAGCCTTCCCTGCCCCCCCCCGCCACACCGGCGGTTTGCGGCAGGTTCTAGATAGAGTCTTTTTCGTCCCCTCCCGCCACACCGGTTGTACGCGGCAGGGTTTTGATGGGTGGCTTTTGCCTTGTTGGAGGGTCTGTGTTTCCTTCAGCTGCTTTTCTCCGCGTGTTCCTGGCTCCATAGCCAGACCGTTAGAGGTGTGGGAGTGGGTTTTGAGGAGCCACGTCTTCGACTCATGGTCTAGTTCGTAGAACCGGAGTTTCCCCGAACCTCCCATATTTCTGCATATGCGGCTCATCAGGGTGGGCTAGTGTTAAGATACGGCCTCGAAAGGCCTGTAATTGTCCGTATTGAGATAATTTGGATGAGTTTTGTATTTTAAGGTTAGCGTTTTATATTCGGGATAGTCAGGAAATAGATCGGAGGCAAGAGCCTCCGATCTCAGAAGCCATCCGGGGCTCTGGTGGAGTCGAATAAAGCTGCGTCTCTACGAAGGTTAAAAAAGTGAGTACTGTCCGAGGACCTGCTCAATTGGCAGACCTGCAGGGGACACTCTGTGTTCTCGCCAATACCCTTACAGCACTACTCCGTTTGGCTGCCGGTGATATTAAAGCTTTACCAGTTGCCTACGACCCAAACTAAAGCATTCTATTGTAAAAATATAGTACAGTACTACATACAGCTGTGAGATCGAAGATTTCGTCGTAATTCATATTTGCCAGCTGTGTGTGATGCTCCGATTACGCGTATTACTGGGTGTGTGTCCTCATTAAGGATATAAGTCGGCGACTCCCCTTACAACTAGCTTGTACCACAGTTCAACAGGGTGATGTTAATCAATCTGTGCACGGGAGCTAGCTATCAAACCCGTTTTTGAAGGGGAGATAATCTGACGGCTGGCTGTGGAATGCACCAGTTTGTTATGTACATCCCGTAGTCGTACGACCGGTGAGGGGTGGGCGCGGGGTTTTCAAGAGGAGGAGGGGGGGTTGAAAGTGTGGGGGGGTTCCAACATTTTTAGGTTGCATAAATGTATAGGGGCTGAGTGCACGGTGTACGTAGGTGTGGTGCCATTATATAGGTCTAGGAAATGGTGGGGGGTGGGTGGGGAAGAGGGGACAGGGAGGAGGTTCACTGGAACTTGCAGGCCATATAAGAAATGACTTGAACGGAACTACTGCATGGATGGCTCGAAAGATAAAGAGGAGGTGATATAACCTGTCAGGGTGGTAGCGTTTACTGCTATATTATTATAACGACGTCCACCATGCCCACCGACCGGCAGATTACAATTTTCCAAAAATTCCTGCTTGCTGCTTGCTGCTGCGGTGTGTGGATGGCAAGGTTTTTTACGATGGGTTTGGTGCTACCTCTCTATGTGCTGTTGATGTTGGTGTGTGTATTCTTCACTTTAAACCGTTCGTTTTCTCCCTCCTGGTTTGGCTCACTGTACTCCCACGTGTGTAGCCTCGTCTCCACAAATTGTTATTAGACATATTTGTACGCGTGGGTCGTACAAGTAGACATTCTACCGTCGTTGCAAAATCGCACAGTATATTTTCGTGAAGATTTGTATGAACAGTAGGTAGCCGTTCCAGAGGACTTGGTGTTGGATACCTGGCACATCGTTGGCTGACTCCCTGTTTCACTTATTTATATTTTGCTGGCGGAGGCATGAATTGAGTAATCTGTGTGTAATATACGATGCAGGATATACTTGATATAAACTGATTATTATAAAAAAAAAATGAAAATACACTCCAGCTGTGAGATCGAAGATTTCGTCGAAACTCATCTTTGCAAGCTGTGTGTGATACTCCGATCGCGCGCATTACGAGTTGTGTGTTCTCATTAAGGATATAGGTCGGCGACTCCCCTTACAACTACAGTGTAGCTATCAGGGTCAACAGGATGATTTTAGTCAGTCTGTGCGCGGAAACTATAAAACCCGTTTCTGAGGGGGACAAAATCTGACAGCTGTGAAGGGAAATGTATCCTTTTATCAAGTGAATCTTGTAAGTCGAATAACCGGTGAGGGGGGTGGGGCGGAGTTTTGAAGGACGTGGGGGCCTGGTTTTGATCAAAAGCGAGCGGGTTTGGAGGGGGGGGGGGAAGGGGGCAATTTGTGCATGTAAGCTGTAAATCCTTTCGAGGGGATAAATCTGACGGTTTTGGCACCAGTATATTATTGGGGGCCGGGGGGGGGGGGGGGTTGGGGCGGGGGGGGGGGTGCGGGGGGGGCAGCTCAATATGTGCCTGGATACTATACATTATTTTGAGGGGATAAATGTGACGATGATTATGCATTATTTCCTTGCACACACAGCTAGCTGTCAGATTTTGTCCCCCTCAAAAAAGAGTTTAATAGTTTCCGCGCACAGATTGATTAACATCATCACCCTGTTGACCCTGGTACAAGCTGCACTGCTGTAATTCCAAGTGGAGTCGCCGACCTATATTCTTAATGAGGACAAACACCCAGTAATACGCCCGAGCGGAGTATAACACACGGCTTGCAAAGAAGGTGAGTTTCGACGAAATCTTCGATCTCACAGCTGGTTGGTCCATGGAGTGTATTTTTATTTTCATATTTCACGTGTACCACCAGGGGGGTTCTCCGAAAAAAAAAAAAACACCTCCACCAACCACCAGGTAGTAAAGCCTAGGCACTTTTCTTTGGTTTGTTTGTGTCTTTTTCCCTGGCTGGGGTATTCCTCCACCCCAGAGTATAACTACAGAGCCTGTCCTGTTACCACGGACTTGACTATGATTATGCGAGTTAATGTGTATCAATAACAGCAGCCGTAAAGCCGGTCGCGTATCAGGTATCCTCGAGCCTGGTATATACGTCAGTTTCGTGAGTTCGAGTCCCCCCCCGAGTGGATACTCGTATATAAATTCGTAGGGGCCTTTTCTTGGGCACAAATTGACGAACAGTGGGATGATGTACTGAACCCTATGCGCGATAAAAATGGAGGGCAGGAACCGGGGGAGCGAAGGGACGAAACCTGCCTGTGGCCACGCCCAGAAGAAGCTGGAAAGTAGAAGACTACTTAAATAAGTGTGAAAAACACACGCAAAAAAATGTACTCCGTATGTACAATTAGACTATCTTGTGCTAACAGTTAGTGGTCGTGGAGTCTCTCCAGATTTTGAAGTCAGTCAGATAGATGTGGTAGCACGGCCTGTCTTGACTTTTTTTCGATTTCGTAGGAACAACTTTTTTTCGCTCCCGTTGGAACGGTTGGAGGAATGGAACGAGGCTGTTCGCACTCTCGTTCGTTCCATTCTAACCTGTTTGTGTTCGGCAAGTCGGACAAATCTAGCTCCCGTCGACAAAAAGCATTGCTGTGCTGTCGACTCCTCGTCTTCCTGTAGACGAACCTATCATGTATAGACTAGACTAAATATATACCGACCTGCTGTTATAGTGTATAGTCTAGACTATACCGGATATTCGACTTACAGGATTCACTTGATAAACTGATGCTTTTCCTTCCACAGCAGCTGTGGAAGGAATGCATCTATCTGATACCGTATCAGTTTATTTATCAAGTGAATCCTGTAAGTCGTAGCTGTCAGATTGTGTCCCCCTCAGAAACGGGTTTTATAGTTTGCGCGCACAGACTGACTAACATCACCCTGTTGACCCTGATAGCTACGCTGTAGTTGCAAGGGGAGTCGCCGACCTATATCCTTAATGAGGACACACAACTCGTAATACGCGCGATCGGAGTATCACACACAGCTTGCAAAGATGAGTTTCGACAAAATATTCGATCTCACAGCCTCGTCGCAGCTGGAGTGTATTTTAATTTTTATAATATAATATATAGACTAGTCTATACATGTACCTCCTATCGTTTGCAAAAACTTCTCCAGGAGGAGGACCTATCGTTTGAGCTTGCTTGACTCGCGGTCGCCCTCTTGGTCCAACCTAGCGTGCACTACTGCATGCAGTACACCCTGCTACTCGTACGGAAGACAAGAAAAATAATACTTCGAAGTAATGAATAGCAGTTCGTTGCCGTCAGTCGTGGGTCGAGCCTGGTAGTCTAGTATACTGTATAGTATAGTATAGTCTATGTAGGAACTTGGTTCCTTTACAGCGCGGGTTGTGTGTCAGTAGGAAATGCCGACACTACCATTCTTCCACGTATTAATGTATTAATAATGGCGGTAACCGGCGCTAACACCGATCACGCAAACTGACACTTCTTTCTCCAGACTGGTTTTTCTCACATTGATGTCATATCTCTCTTGTGCCCAAAGCGAGATTTCACAGGCACCACACTTGTGGCGGGCAACCGGAACTACTCAACCGGCCCCACAGCACAGAGTCTACATGTATGTCTAGTCTTCAGTCTAAAAACGTAGAGGGACCACACCACAAACACTTATAGCTGCAGCATCTGCATATTATTATTAGAACAATGAAAATGCCACTTCTCTCACATACATACATGCTGAGCTGTGCGAGACCGAAATTTGAAGTTTGATCGCCCTTATCTTTGCAAACTGCGTACTATCGTACCTGGTCACTGCTGTGTACCTGGCACCAGTGTGTGATAATGCTGTTGTTCGCTGTTATTTATTACATACATGTAATGTGCATTTTCAAAGTATTTTATATTTTTATTATAAAAATTGAAATACACTCCAGCTGTGAGATCGAAGATTTCGTCGAAACTCATCTTTGCAAGCTGTGTGTGATACTCCGATCGCGCGCATTACGGGTTGTGTGTCCTCATTAAGGATATAGGTCGGCGACTCCCCTTACAGCTACAGTGTAGTATTTTTGTACTCAATTCATTGATGAGACCATTTATTGACGATATGATTCTCAACATTTTATTTTATGGGATCTTTATTCCGATACGGTTTGAACCGCTTTATTGCGTAGTCATAACGTGCCGTTAATAATCCAACACCAATGTTAGACGGAAATTTAAGGACTGCTTTCTTTTAATATTTATGATAAACTGGATCTTATGTTTTAAGTCCATAATGGCCTGGTCGGGAAAGGAGATACCTGGTATGATGATAGATACGCCCCTATCCATCACACAGCACACGCCATACCTACGTATCCATTACGTACGATACTCACAGCAGCAGCAGGAGAACGTTCGACAGCCAGCTACATTTTCTACGCCGTTGCTGCGAAGTCCTCCACCCAGATTCGACAACAAAAACTTCGTTGCTTGGCTCTGCTACTCTACGAAGGAGAGGCACATCCAACCACTTTCTGCTGGGGTGTGCTGCTTCTATCTTCAGCTGCTGCTGCTGGTGTGGTGCTGCTGTGCAATCGCCAAAATCGACCCAAGGGACATCGATTCCGTACGTAGGGCAGCACATTAGTCTACTACGTATTCCTGCCCTGGGAGATTGGCTGCTTCGTGCTTCTGGCAGAGAGGAGGTTGGCTGGTGTCTAACGGCATTGGGGAGAGATCTCGCGAACTGCTAGGTTCGTCCTCTTCTTTTCTGGCACACTACGAACGAGCGCCAAGAAAGAAGAAAAGGTGAAGAAGGTTGAAAAAAGAAAAAAGTGGCACTCTGTGCACTGCTGCAGCTGTGTACGTGCTCTGGTATGTTGAACTGCTGTATTGTACTGGTGTAGTCTATAGGTGTAGGTGCAGGAGGTGTACAACAACAGTACATCAGCAGCAGCAGCAGCAGCAGCAGTTTTCTCTGCAGCCAGTAGCGCTTCATATAGTAGCAGGAGGAAACGAGGTAGCTAATAGCAGTGCTGCCGCGAGAGCTCAAAGTTAAAGCTCGAAGTACGTGCGTCGTGTGCACGAAAAGTCAGATATGGTACGCACGGCAAGATATAGGATTTTTACCCGACGTCCTTGCGCACTTCGTTCCACTGCTGTACTACCTGCGTAATACGAAGTATTAAAAATAACACTATTTTACAAGTATTTTTCAAGAACGTCAGCCGTGAGTTCGACGAATTTCATGTCAATACTCATCCTTGGAAGCTGCGTTGTTGGTACTCGTAGTATACTACATGGGTGATTTTTTATCGGGAGGTGTCCTATTTTTTGTCCACTATACATAATGGTACCAGGTATAATACTACGATTCCAGACTGGGTTTCTTGTTTGGGAGAGAGGGCGCATTCTACGCTACTACGAGTGTAGTCCATAACTTCAGTAGTATTTATAGCGGTGATTCATTATTTTTTTCCTATTAAATACTTCGAAGTATCAGGCTGCACCTTCCTTGTTACCCTCTGTTTCTCTTATTAATAATACTAGTCTATCTACATACATACAGTACAGTCTCGTGCTAATTGGTGTTGTAGGTGCCCTTTACTGCTGTCTGGGTATTGGATACACATGTCCGTACCGTGGCGGAGAAAAGGATGACACCAGGTACCTGTGACCACACACGGCTCGTCGTCCAGAGGGTCGCTGAGGGTATAACACAACTGTTAACTCTTCTTACTACGTACTACGAACGATTTGAGCGGGAGGGTAAAAAATGTGATTCTAAAATAATACTCCGTAGCAAGTAAAAGTACAAAGGCACAACAACAATATAAATACTATCAATACTGCTGTAGTCTAGTCTATATACTTCGATGTACGACGTATGTATGCCGCTGAGGCAAACCAAAACCCCAACAACCCACTATTATATTTGTTATAATAATACCAACCAAACCAAGATGTGATAACGTTTTTTAGTTATAATAATATTAAGTATTGCGGCGACCAAAGTAACCCCCCAGGTAGTTGACTGAAGTAACCCCCCAGGTAGTTGCCGATGCGTCGACGGCTGAAATTATTATAAAAATTAAAATACACTCCAGCTGTGAGATCGAAGATTTCGTCGAAACTCATCTTTGCAAGCTATGTGTGATACTCCGATCGCGCGCATTACGAGTTGTGTGTCCTCATTAAGGATATAGGTCGGCGACTACCCTTACAACTACAGTGTAGCTATCAGGGTCAACAGGATGATTTTAGTCAGTCTGTGCGCGGAAACTATAAAAAAAACCGTTTCTGAGGGGGACAAAATCTGACAGCTGTGAAGGGAAAGGGGGCCTGGTTTTGAAACTATACGCTTGTTTCTCGTGAAAAAGAAAACGCTATCACAGGTAGTTGTTGCCGATGCGTCGACGGCTGAATTTATACGCTTGTTTCTCGTAAAAAAGAAAACGCTATCATTAGACTACGGTATAGACTATATATTGGTTTCATGATTTAGTCACGAGAAACGACGTTTGGCCGGCTGTAATTAATTTGTGATGACGTAAGAATGAACGAAACATTCGGTACTACTACAGCTGTAAGCTGCTTGATCTACCCGTCCCCTCGCTCGTTACATTCCATCAGTACGTGTACCTCACGTTTTCCTAATTTTTTTGGGCTGTTGTGTGTTCTCTTCAAACAAACTATTTTTTCGCACCCATCCAACATACATTCAGCACAACAAGAAGAAGTGTCCGCCTATTAATAAAAACGAGCTCTGTGGTCACAAACTACAAAACAGATATAATATGCCCATTGCAAATGCTATACAGGCAATTTGGACATGCGATGCCGAAGGCAATGATAATGATTGCGGGGGCGGAACACATAATAATACATCATAATACATAGAATATACATGCAAACCAGTACACACACCACCGGGCTACGCGCAAGGATTTTTTTTAATTTATTTATTTACTGGAATGCAGCCAACGACACGGGTTGCCCTGCTCTTCTTCATTGATTGTAACTTCATGTTGTTAGTTCCCGGTGTATACCAGACGTAATTACGCAAAAACAATTGTGCACGGTAAGTAAGAACTTGGACTGAAGAAACGGTGCTCAGGATCGGGTCCCGTGCTGAATACCATACCACCAGGTACATAAATCTATATATCTTAGTTCGCTTATCACATATATATGCACATCCTTACGTCTGCGGATATCTCCCGCCTCTGACCGCCTTTCCGCGCGGTTTCTTCGCTGAGGCGTGCACCCGCCTCGCCTGCAACCACCGGCTCAGCTGATCCGCCCGCTCGGCGCCGTAGCGCGCGCGCGAGGCCTCGACGTCGAGATCCACGACGAGATCTCCGAAAAGTCGTGCCCTGTGAGACGTTTGGTGCGTAGTCTGCACACAGGGCTAATGTCTTCGCGTTATTTCTTCGGTACGTGTTCTCTGACCTCCGATACACGGGGGGGGGTCGATTACCTGGCCGGCGTCGCCATTGTAAAGGCCACTAAGCGAGGTTTGTGCTAGGATCTGGGGAAGAAAAGTTCGTAATCCCCGAGAACACATGCCACCCAGGCGTAGTGGAGAACTGCGAAGTATACAGCAGCACGTATACATGTACATGATGTACAGCAGTAGCTGAAGCTATGATGAGCCTGCAGCATCACGAAGCTACAAATGGTATATGCACAGCAGCAGCCAGGCGTCGTGGAGAACTGCGAACTCTCAATATTTTTGAACCCCCGGTAGTCTACAGCAGCACGTATAAATCAGCAGCACGTACGTGTACATGATGTACAGCAGTAGCTGAAGCTATGATGAGCCTGCAGCATGACGAAGCTACAAATGGTATATGCACAGCAGCATCACGAAGCTACAAATGGTATATGCACAGCAGCATCACGAAGCTACAAATGGTGTATGCACAGCAGCAGCTGTGGCCGCGCCTTTCTGCGTAGTAACGCAGAGCGTCACCCAGCTGGGGTGAACCGCCATGCTCTCCCATAATTTCCAGGCTGCGGCTGCCTTCTCGCATTGTTCCGCCGCACACGGGAAATCGGGAAAAATTTGTCGGCATTTTCCCTTTCCAGTATCTCCCATATATGAATTAACAAACTTCGTCTAACTCTTGGCATTACTTCTTACCCTCTTAATATTTACTATCCTGCGCTGCGACCGGCGGCCGTCCAGGCCGCCTATTATAATAGTAGTAGTAGTAATCTGCGCTCAGTGGTGGGGACGACATAATAAGGGTTCGAGCCTCGACACCAATTTGACGCGTTTTGTTGGCGGGCGCTTCCTGTGCGATGAGAGCTCCAAGCTATTATCACGTTGCACATCCACGCCCTACACATTGTGCCCACGCCCGACCCACGCACCCACTGCTATATCGCTGTATCGACGTACTTTTTTTTTTTTTGTTTATCCGCCGGCGGATGGGGAAAAATAAAGCTTTAGCTCACCACACTTTCACGTATTTTCATACGCGTCGTGTGTCGATTTAACTCAGTTGCTTTCGCAGCCCAACGCTAGCTGGCGCACCCTTCGGTTCCCATTCATTGTAGGTATAGCGTAAGCTGTCCCTATCAGTGGTCTTCGTTTACAACCCGGCAGCGCAAGCTGCCGTTGTATACGGCGACGTACTTCCTCCGCGTGACAGGCACAACAGTCTTCCAGGGCACCTATCAATAATAAGAAACCGCAGTCAGAGAGTCATGTTAATATTTACTTGAAACATGATAAATCCGGGAGTCATTATTATACTGAAGATACAGTACGAAGTGTACTGTTGCAGTAGTAGTGTAGAACACACCCTCTCTCACCCCACATACTTGACATTATTATAGGACATTATTATAGGGCATTATTATAGGGCATTATTATTAGACATTTTTTTACAACAGGACATTATTATAGGGTATTATTATAGGGCATTATTATAGGGCATTATTATAGGGCATTATTATTAGACATTTTTTGACAACAGGACATTATTATAGGGCATTATTATAGGGCATTATTATAGGGCATTATTATACTTGTAGGGCATTTATCATACATACGATATTATTATGGGGCATCATTATACGACATATTATTGGGCATAATTCAATATACGATCAAGGCTACGGTAGGGTAGGGTAACAATACCCCAATTTTCACTACCGGGTCTAAGCTATCATATCATATCATACTATCATATCATATCATACTATCATATCATATCATATCATATCATATCATATCATACTATCATATCATACTATCATATTATATCATACTATCATATCATATCATACTATCATATCATATCATATCATACTATCATATCATATCATACTATCATATCATATCATACTATCATATCATATCATATCATACTATCATATCATATCATATCATCATATAAATCTATATATCTTAGTTCGCTTATCACATATATATGCACATCCTTACGTCTGCGGATATCTCCCGCCTCTGACCGCCTTTCCGCGCGGTTTCTTCGCTGAGGCGTGCACCCGCCTCGCCTGCAACCACCGGCTCAGCTGATCCGCCCGCTCGGCGCCGTAGCGCGCGCACGAGGCCTCGACGTCGAGATCCACGACGAGATCTCCGAAAAATCGTGCCCTGTGAGACGTTTGGTGCGTAGTCTGCACACAGGGCTAATGTCTTCGCGTTATTTCTTCGGTACGTGTTCTCTGACCTCCGATACACGGGGGGGGGGTCGATTACCTGGCCGGCGTCGCCATTGTAAAGGCCACTAAGCGAGGTTTGTGCTAGGATCTGGGGAAGAAAAGTTCGTAATCCCCGAGAACACATGCCACCCAGGCGTAGTGGAGAACTGCGAAGTATACAGCAGCACGTATACATGTACATGATGTACAGCAGTAGCTGAAGCTATGATGAGCCTGCAGCATCACGAAGCTACAAATGGTATATGCACAGCAGCATCACGAAGCTACAAATGGTATATGCACAGCAGAATCACGAAGCTACAAATGGTATATGCACAGCAGCAGCTAGGCGTCGTGGAGAACTGCGAACTCTCAATATTTTGAACCCCTGGTAGTCTACAGCAGCACGTATAAATCAGCAGCACGTACATGTACATGATGTACAGCAGTAGCTGAAGCTATGATGAGCCTGCAGCATGACGAAGCTACAAATGGTATATATATGCACAGCAGCATCACGAAGCTACAAATGGTATATGCACAGCAGCATCACGAAGCTACAAATGGTGTATGCACAGCAGCAGCTGTGGCCGCGCCTTTCTGCGTAGCAACGCAGAGTGTCACCCAGCTGGGGTGAACCGCCATGCTCTCCCATAATTTCCAGGCTGCGGCTGCCTTCTCGCATTGTTCCGCCGCACACGGGAAATCGGGAAAAATTTGTCGGCATTTTCCCTTTCCAGTATCTCCCATATATATATGAATTTACAAACTTCGTCTAACTCTTGGCATTACTTCTTACCCTCTTAATATTTACTATCCTGCGCTGCGACCGGCGGCCGTCCAGGCCGCCGGCGTAGCCCCTTGTACATACTATCATACTATCATTCTATCAAACTATCAAACTATCATACTATCATACTACCATACTATTATGCTATCATACTATCATACTATCATACTATCATACTATCATACTATCATATCACACTATCATACCATCATATCACACTATCATACTATTACTATCATACTATCATACCATCATACTATGACTATCATACCATAATACTATCATATCATATCACACTATATCATACTATCATACTAGCATACTATCATACTATCATACTCGCACGATTGACTCTGTTCCTCACTGCTGACGAAACGACTTTACACTGCATGCTTGGCGCAACGTGGCTAATTATTGCGTTGCGGTTTCATGTCGCGAAATTAAAACATCACTAAAAAACCAATAAAAAAAAAAAATAAGACCGCAAAGGAACAGGGGGTCGCTCGCGCGAGGCAAGTCACTCCGGGCCACTGCCAAAAAAGGCCCTTAAAAAGGGACACACTCCTCCGATCGTAGCGTTGGTCACACCTACACCCTATACACACCATCCACGCGGTCTTTATCGACGCCTGTCTATCAATGTGCGAAGAAACCGGGAAATAGGCTAAACTATAAACTCGTTTGGGCTATTATTGATAGTAGTCGGTGTTACTCGATTGCCGGGTTGCCTGCGCGGCGCCTACGGTAACTACTTGTTATTTTGCGTACTCGCAGTTTTCAATAGTTTGCCCCTTTTTTCCAAATTTTAAATGCGATATTTCCGGGATTTGAAGCCAACCACATCCCGACGGGGAAGGAAGCTAGTAAACTACACCAATCTGTAGTAATGCTTGGTATATAGTTCGCTTCATTGAGCTGCTCGGTCTTACTTACTTGCCCGCGGTTGGTTGCTATATTACTATTATTACTATATTCCCTTAATAATATACTATAATATTTTCCCCCGCTCCCTCTTGTTCAAACGCCCCACCTAGAAAAAAAGAAGAAATCTGCTATAGTAATAAACACTACCAGGTACCATGCACTTGATATCACCTCCATATATTTCTAGCCATCCCCCCCCCCCCCAACACCCCCTCCTTCGCCGCCACCCGCACCATCGCCTAGACCTAGCACCACGCGTAAAGCAAACCACTTCGTACATCTATGCGGCATAAACATGTTGGAAATCTCCCCGTCGCCTCACCCCTTCGAACACTCCGTCTTCTCCTCACTGGTTGTACGACTTAATTAAAGGATATACATGATAAACATAATATTAGATGCATTATTTCCACAACCGTCAGATTTGTCCCCTTGAAGGATTTATAGTTTCCGCGCACAGATTGAGTTGCCCGCCCGTTTCACCCCCCCCCCCCGCTCCCTCTTGTTCAAACCCAGGCCCCCACGCCCTTAAAAACTCCGCCTTCCCCTCACCGGTTATACGACTTACAGGATACACTTGATAAACTGATGAATTTCCTTCCACAGCTGTCAGATTTTGTCCCCCTCAAAAACGGGTTTTTTTATAGTATCCGCGCACGGACTGACTAACATCACCCTGTTGACCCTGATAGCTACACTGTAGTTGCAAGGGGAGTCGACGACCTATATTCCTACATGAGGACACACACCCAGTAATACGCGCGATCGGAGCATCACACACAGCTTGCAAATACGAGTTTCGACAAAATCTTCGATCTCACAGCTGGAGTGTATTTCTGTTTTAATAATAAATATGCTAGCGGGGTGGCTAATAATGCCTCGCTATTTCTGCTTTATTCAGTTTTCAAGAGTTTTTTAATGCTATAATACCCGCAATACCCGCACGCGTGCTACTGCAATAATAGGTTTAACAGTTTTTGGTTAAACACCAAATCGTCGGCACGTTGTTCTTTTTCTGCACCTTTTTTTTGTTGGTATTATAATATACCTCGGCAAGGAAGGGGGATAGTTCATCCGACAGGACTTCTTGTAGTTTTCTCCAAATAATAATGCCAAATAAAAATGAAGTTTCGGGATCATCGGTCTTAATCTGCTCAATAAAGCGAGGAACCCCAGAAGAAAAAAATGCACCCCAGGCTCTCTATGTAGATACCTTACTTAGCATGTGTACCTTACTTAGCATGTGTCCCCGGTTATATCCATTGCTCATACATAGGAACGCCTGTGCTCCTCCTTTTCGACCTAATTTATTAATAACAAGACGCACCCGGGCTTTCAAGCCAACCACATCCCGCAGGAGGCGAACCTTTTTTTGTAAAAAACAGAAATACTGACCAAGGCCGGGTTTCTTATTTCGGAGAGAGGGTAGGATGCGTTCTACTGGGATGGGTGGGGGAAGCCGCCTTCTCCAGTCCAGGTTATGAGTGTCTTATACTTAGTATACTTGGTAGCGGGATGGCATACCTTCTTACTCAGACAGCCTAATCGGGGGGTGCTATTAAGGAAATTAATGGGGTTTTAGTCCGTTTGACCACTTGCAACTGGCTAACCAACAGCTTACCCAAACTAAGCCCTATTATAATAACACTCTTTCCCCCCGAAACGGCGGGATACCAGGTCGGCCGGATACATACACGGGCGGAGCTGTCCATTATCCGAGTCGTTTCATTTCTTGGGTATAGCGGGGAGAGTATTTTTCAAGTTCGACATGGATGGGGCAACTCTGAAAAAGTTTATTATGGTGGATGTGGGAGTTGAACCCACGACCCACAAAAACCATGGTCTGTCGACGACGCCATTTGTTAAGGTACTAGTGGGGTATTAGTCCGTTTGACCACTTGAAACTGGTTAACCAATAGCTTACTCAAACTAAGCCTTATAGCGGTGCCCTATTATATATACATTAATACCAGTATGTTAATAGTATACATATTAATGGTACATTAATGGTATGTTAATAGTATATAAATAGTATGTAAATATTATATTAACAGTGCATATTGGGTCCCGGAAATATTATAGCCCTGCTACAATCAGACTATCATATTGTTACATTTACCCTGTGTGTCGTTATTAATAGTAGGTGTCCTGTACAGTACTCCGTGATATCTGCCCCCGCCCAAAACAACCAACCATCACCATCATTTACGTATCGTATCGCGCGTGTCGTATTACCACGAGAGACTAAACAGCTTCTACCCTGTGTTCTCTACCCTCTAGAATGATATGGCGATCAAATACAAGAGCCCCAACCTGTTCCTACTCCATGCCGTCGCAGCCAGCTGTGGCCCCTCATTAGTGCGGCGCTTTGCCAACCGACGATACCCGCACTAAACTGGGACCCCGCACTATCTTCAGATAATGCACTATCTTCAGATAATGCAGTAAGTGGACTCTGTTGGGTCAGTAATGTCGTGAAAAGGCGGTTATCATCGCACTAACCATTAATAAACTGGAGCATCGCGCACTAAACGGCATACACCGCACTAACAAGGAACCACCACTAACTGTACCCCATATTGCCCACAACTCACGCCCACACCCCACACCTCACGCCCACGCCCCACACCCACCCATACGGTCATACGGTACGCCCCCACGCCCCCGCCTCGCAAACAGCTACTACGGTCGACGGTTGCTCACATTTTCTTTTTTTTCTCCTATTATCGCATTTTTCTCGTATCTCCCGCCCCCACCGAAATGACAGGTATACCTTCATACTGCACCATCCGCGCTTTCGGAGGCTAACCGTCAACTACTTGGAGTTGGTGGGGGATACTTTTTGAGGTGGTGCTATAGTCTAGTATTGTATCAATATTTTGACGAAGATAAACTCTTCTGTTTAATATTTCGCTCTTGCGGGGCAAGGTAACTTGGAATTAGAGTAGCTTCATTGGCGCAGTGGCAGGAACAGCGATGGTTGAACTCACAATCGGATCTGTTTCGGTATCCTTGATAACGATACTGTCCGTAGTTTTTGGAGTAATCGTGATGTGCTGTTGCTGCTTCCTCCTCGCCCCGAGCTACGCAAACTCTAATCAGGGTAGGGAGGTCCCTTGGGGGGGGAAGGGCCACCCACCACTCAAGAGGAGCGCTAGCGAGATGGAACACAGTGATGCCCGTACGAGAAATAACAGTGAGAAGGAAGAGAGCAAGGAGGAGGATGCAGAAGAGTGGTCGACAGTATAAATGAATGAGTCGCGCATACACAAGACAGCAGTAGTATAGTGGTCTCTCTACATGTAGAGCCCGTTGGATAGTGCCGGTTGCCTGCTATAGCGCTGGTTGCGTAGTTTCGGTTGCCCCCCATAGTGCGTCGATGAGCAGAGCCGGTTGCCTGTATTGTCCCTTTGGAACCACTTGGTACAAACGGGTACCCGCAGCAGTAGTAGTGCGAGGAGTAGTGCGGGTTGCCGCTATTGTGCCAGTATTTATTTCCGGCTGGTGAAGGGTGACGTGATGTTGCTGATGCCTCCTCGCCTAGAGCTAGTTCAAAGTAACGACGCTAGAGAGGTCACTTGGGGGGCGAAGGGCTACCTTTCGCAAAAGACGAGCACTAGTGAGAAGGAGGGTCGTGCCCGTACGATAAAAGATAGTGAGAAGAGACGAGGATGCAGAATTGCGGATCGCTTACATGAATGAATCGCGTATACAGGACAGAGGTATGGTGGTCTCTCTATAGCGCCAGTTGAATAGTGCCGCTGCTCTCTATAGCGCCCGTGATATCTCTCGGCACAGATAGGAGAAACCAGTAGTGACAGACGGTATGCGGAGTACAACCGGTTGCCGCTATACTGCCGATATTTCATTATGTTAAATATGAACAGCGCATACCAGGTACCGGCACTACAGAGGGACCGGCACGTTAACTTACTACTGTAATGAGTTTAACCGAAAAACGGCCGTAGTGGCGTTAATGATCCTCCTACAGCGACGGTTGTGCCCGGTGCGATAGAGCCTGTGAAATCGCTTGGGAATGGCGGCAACCCGCGGAACTGGCGGATGCGGAGTAGCGCCGGTTATCGCTACAGTTAGTGTCGGTATTTCCGGCTGGCGCATACCGGCGCTTTTAAGGGGGACCAGTACTGTACGATACAGGCGAGTAGGGGGCGGGGGACTGTTGGCTGGACGGTATGTACTTGACGTATCGCTTTGAGGGTGTCTCGTACCAGGCGCGTAGTGTGGAGGGGGCGGTGGTGTTATACCTGTAGTCTATATTGTAAGGTATGTAACGGGTGTTTGGGCGAGAAGGGAGAAAGCAGCGCAATGCTGAAAGATTCGTCGCTTGACTAACTGAATGAAGGGATGAAGGCTAAACGACATGCAGGCGGGTAGTGGGCGGGGGGTTATTATGGGCTATTGTAGACGGTTGTTGTACTGCTGTATGTGCTATCATGTACCTGGTAGCCAGTACCTCAAGTATAGTGAGGGGGGGGGCGGCCGGTGAGATTCTATATCATGTGATGTGCATGTAACGGGCATTATTTGGTTGGTGATATTGTATGCAATGCGCATCAACGGTTCTATTTGTTGTGTTGCTGATGCCTTTTTTGGTCAGAGCAGTGTTGTTGTATTGCCGCTTTACTGCTTGCGGAGTACCAGGTAACTTGTATTGGATGTCGTACTGTTCGAGGTTGTCGTTGTCGATGTTGTTCTCGGTCTTGTTGTACTAGCACTGTAGCCATTAGTTGTACACCTCTAGTCTATACTGCTTGTTGTGTACACGGTACTTTTTGAACAACGTTTCATGGGTCAGATTCTGAGATCCCCATTATTAATCATCTGTCGGTGTCATTCAGGATAGATGTATATGCATCCCTGATCTACACGACGTATAATAGATAATGTTGTGTCGGGTAGGGGCCGTAGGATCTGCATGATCTAGCACACATTTTTCCTGGGTTGGATCTGTACTACACAGATCCTCCACATCATATATATCACTACGACAGATAGATACGGGATGATCTACCCTTAGATCTACATGTAGATCGTGGTCTGTCCGACCCGCTGAATTCTTCTTGATTTGTAATTGTTGTGCAGGAATGTAGTCTAGTCTAATAATCGCTTTATGTTCTGTCTACTGTACTTTATACAGTATAGACTATATATCGTGATCTGTCAGATGATGTGTAAATGCAACGTTTGCTGTTGTTGCTGCCTACAACACCAATACTTTCGTGCTGAAGTTGAAGTATCGCTTCTAGATACGTGGCAGCACCACATTGTGCCTTTCCCTGTACTGGTATCGTCCAGTCCTCTAAGGCGCGTGCTTGGAGAGATCGGGCTCTCCTGTATACAGAATAAAAGTATTGCATTCCAATCCGTTTTGCCTATATTATTAGACGTTGCCTGCTGTTGTATTGTGTTTTGTGACTCAAGACGGACTGTGCGAGCGGCACCGTTCTCGTCTCTCAACGCCAAGGCTTGAAATACTCTGACGAGGACCCAACTCTCAGCATGGTTGACTGGCGAGAGGCGGGGAGGAAGAGCGGGACTATGCAGTCTGCAGGAGGCGGGCGCCGGAAGGGCAAAAGGGGCAAGAGGGTCTACTCTGTACAAGTACGACTTAACAGTTAAACATACCGATCGGTATCTTTTAAAATGAGCGTTATGTTTAAAGATGGAGATTTGCCTCTTTTCGGCCGCAGCAGCTCTGTAGAGCTCCGGGGAACAGTATCCAATCTTGCCGTTACGCGTACCGTGGTAGAGTACCAGATACGACTACGTACCTCCGTTCCCCTTGCCGCCTCGGTGAGGCATGCTGCGAAGCACGCCCTAGCAGGCTTGTAGCGAGTGGGGGGGGTCTTTCTGGCGGGTGTAAGGCCGGACTCACCCTCAAGGAGTGATACCTTCTTGCTGCTGCTGCGTGTGGCCGCGAGGCTCAAGCGTGGCGGTAGAGTTGGGTCACACGTGGTGCGTTAGGCATGGTCACCTACGATTCGCGCGTCTTTTTAGGCAGCAGCGGCGGAGCAGCAATGCTTAATCGGGATGCTCGTGCGCGGAAGCAGGCGCCACTACGAGCCACGCTACGGCGCAGTCTCGGTTTGCGTGGAGGGAACTGCGCCGCGGAGGCTGGATTCGACGACGAAGGAGGGGGGCGACTGGCCGTCGACGGGCGGGGAAGAGACGGAATAACTTTTCCTGAACGACAATTTTTGTTTTTCAGATCAGCACCGCAAGCTGCGTGGAGCATTTTGTTTTTTTGGGACGGGGGAGAGGGGGAACCGATTGGAATTGAGTGTCAACGAGAGCAAGTGCGAAGGAGCGGGCAGAGTGAGCTAAGGCGATGAGGCGGTCATGGAGAACCACAGCAAGAGGACGGCACACGGAGACCCACGACCCGCACGCACACCATCATCATGAGAGCAGCGATCGTCTTTTTTTCAGTTTTTTTTTACGAGGCAGTAGTACAACATGTTACTTACGTCACTGATTTTTGTAGAGTTTGTAGAAGACTTGAATACTCTCCATGGGGAACGACCCCCCGCAATTTTCAATTTTCAGGCACAGCCGTCGTAGCTGCGCTGCAACCTGTCAAATAACTCGGGAAGGCGGGGCGATCATTGGTATTTGTATTGTGGCTTTTGGTTTTATTGCTCTTGTTTCACTGCATGCCCGCGGGTCGTCACGCTGACAGCACTCCAGACAGCAGGCGCGTTCGTCTGTGCTCACGATTACCGTGCGGTTCGTACGGTGCAGACAGCCCAAGCGCTGTAGTTTGTAGCCGCGAGTTGGTTGTTAGTTGTGGGAACGGGGAAACTCTATGCTGTATGTAGTTGAGTGGATACCCGCGGCCATGTGAGGTCAGTTTGCACATTGATTGGATCTTTTCACTTTGCGCCTTCTTCGTACCGTGCGTTTTAGGCGGGAAAGCGTAGTATTTACCGGACGAATTTTGATTTCACTTGGTTTTTCGGATCTTCCTAGGGCTCCAGCACCTTTGTGTGACCACGGACTCTTGATTTTTTGACAAGAGTAGAGTTTGTGTGAGAAAACAACAACGTACGTGCATGTTGGACAAATACTACTGTTCGAGGTTTCCTTTGTTACGCGTTTCCCTGGTTTCTTCAATAATACCTGGTATAGTTTTTGTTGCTTTGCGGGTGTTTTCATGAGTGATCGTCGTTGACATCATCTAGTCTAATTGTTGAAGAAACTCACCATGCCGTGCATCGCCGGATGGCAAAATAACGACAATAATCGCGTGCGTCATTTTTTGGCGTGAGGCAACAAGTAAGTCAGCATATGTCTGACGCCTTTCCCATGAATTATTTGAAGACAGTAGTAGTACCTGGTAATGTCTTAGTCTATGCTTTGAAGATATATTATATAATTAATATATATATGTGTATTTTAGACATTGTTATTAATTGAAGACGCCGCGTACCCTATCTAAGCGCGCACAAGAATGACCTCAGTCAGGTAGTGTGCGGGCTGTCTGTGCTCGTTTGGGTTGATGATTACCTTGAAGGTAAAGTAATCAAAACAACTAGTCTACTATCCTTGCTATATAATACGCTGCTAACGTCGTGGTGATGACGATGACGTCCAACTAGATATTTAGGAACATTCTCCCTCACTCAGTATTCGTTTCGCACAGCCCGCTCTACCGCTCGCCACCCGGCCTCTAGCGACCGCACGCCCGTGCCACGCCCACCCCACACATCATCAGCCCTCGGTGTGCTCGGCGGCATAATAACGGCCGACGGTCCTAACTCCGTGAGCGGGGGACACGAGAAGCCTCTCCCGGGGACGGCTGGCCCTCTCCCCCGGACGGCGGAGAATCTTGTTGTGGTTGCTTTTGTTTTGCTGTTGTTGTCGCTGTTGTCGTTGTTGAGGTTAATGTTGTTGTTGGTGGTGGTGGTGGTGGTGGTGGTGGTGGTGGTGGTGGTGATGGTGGTGGCTGATGTCGCCGCTGGCGAAAGGTCGGGTTGGGGGTTCGAATCCCGGTAAAATACATAGACTATAGTCTATATTTTAGTTTGTCCAAACGCCCCACTCACAATCGAAATCGGCCAGAGTAATAAACACCTATACGCAGTTGATATCACGTCATTATCTTTCTGACCATCCATGACGTAATTTTCGATTCTTTTCCCCCCGATCCCCCCCCTTCAACGCCCCCTCTTTTCCAACCACCCGCACGATCGCCTAGACCTAGCACCACGCGTACAACAAGCTCCTACATATCTTTGATCTCACAGCCGAAGTGTATTTGAATATTATTCGTGACCTAAACCTGCTAAAAAATCTCCCCCCCCCCCCCCCCCCCTCTCGCTCTCCCTTACTCAAACGCCCCACCAAATATCGAAATCCGCCAGATTAATAAACACTTTACGCACAGGATATCACCTCATTATCTTTCGAGAGCCATCCATGCCGCTGCTTTCCCCCCCCCCCCGCCCCGAACGCCCCCTTCTTCCCCATCACCCACACCATCGCCTAGGCCTAGCACCACACGTATAACAAACCCCTCACCTAAAACCCTTCCTCCCCCCCCCCCCCCCCCCCCCGCCCCCCCCCGCCCCCTCCCCCGCCCCCCAACGCCCCCACCCCCCACCTTCCCCCCCCCAACCCATCCCAACCTCACCCCCTCGAACACTCCACCCTCTCTCTACTCACTGATTGTACGACTTACCCCAGGATATACATGATAAACTGATGCATTATTTCCAAAACCGTCACATGTATCCCCTCAAAATAATGTATAGTTTCCACGCACATATTGAGCTGCCCCACACGCCCCACCCCCGCCCCAACCCCCCCTCCCCCCTCAATAATAAACTGGTGCCAAAACCGTCAGATTTATCCCCTTGAAAGGAGTATAACTTACATGCACAAATTGCCCCCCCTTCCCCCCCCCCCCCCCCCCTCCAAACCCGCTCGGTTTTGATCAAAACCAGGCCCCCACGTCATTCAAAACTCCGCCCCCCCCCCTCACCGGTTATTCGACTTACAAGATTCACTTGATAAAAGGATACATTTCCCTCCACAGCTGTCAGATTTTGTCCCCCTCAGAAACGGGTTTTATAGTTTCAGCGTACAGACTGACTAAAATCACCCTGTTGACCCTGATAGCTACACTGTAGTTGTAAGGGGAGTCGCCGACCTATATCCTTAATGAGGACACACAACTCGTAATGCGCGCGATTGGAGTATCACACACAGCTTGCAATGATGAGTTTCGACGAAATCTTCGATCTCACAGCTGGAGTGTATTTTCATTTTTTATAATATTTTGAGTATGCAGCAAAATAATAAGGTGTGCCTGACGTGTGTAAGATGTTAGTTAAACTGTTTGTTTCACCCATCGGCATCCAGCATACCCAGTGCCCGTGCCGATTCGTCATCGTGGGCGGTGCCAAAAAAAAAGCTGTGTAGTCGTAGTTACAAAGTTCGAGACGGTCAAGACAGTCATATACTTCGCGAGTGCTTAAAACAAGCTTCCAGGCGCATACGGTATACTCATGCATGCATGTGACATCCAGGCTGTTTTCCTGGAGCATGGCGGCGGGAATCATGGCATTATCAGGGTCGCCAGTTCGCACCGGCCATCAGTCGTGAACCTCTGCCCGCTTCATTCAGATAATTTGTCGTATTTTTCATTCCTTAAAGCGAGCGGCGAATGTCGCCCGCGGAGAGAAGCGCCTTGTTAACACTGGCTGGCTGTTGTGTGCTGCGTTGCCATGTACTACGGCCGATGCACCCAAACGTGTGGCTTGCCGGACCGTGGGCCTTGGTTGACTTCATTAAAAAATCGTTTTTCGTACGACGCATCCTACGGTACGATGGGTGAAATCACCATTTTTTTTCTTGCCTGGGTCTGCTCACTTGAGAAGCTGTATATCTATCTCACCAAAAATCATTGATTAACACAGTAAACTGAAAGTACTTTTTTTGTGATGAGCAAATCCATGGCCTACGTATACAAAAAGTACTAATGAATATTGCTAAAAAAGAATAGCATTCCGATCATTTGGGTATGACCTGGTAAGACAAAACTTCATTACGAAAAAAGGTGAAGGAAGAAATCAAAGAAAAGCTGGACCGTTCCGCAAGTAATGGAAGGAGGCATTGTCCAAGTGGGAGGCCCTGAGAGGCCAGGGATGCACCAATCGAGCCCTCTCAGGAAAAAGACAAAACTAAATAGTTCTACATCCCCCTTCCTTGCCAGGCGTACTTCTTACCGCAATGCACTCAGCGGTATGCGTTGCCATGCTGTTCCTCAGCGTAACATCTTTCGTTACAGTAGGTCGGACGTTCGACGAGGATAACTCATCAGGCGTCTAGGACGAGCGAGTACGAGTACCGCCATGCTCTATACGTGCGTGTTTTACAGCCCGTTGCATTTCAGCTCGGAAACATTCTCTACGCCTGGGCCAGCAGCCCGGGTTACTTTGCTTAGCAGATGATGTAATCGTCATTGATTTTGGACTCGTCTAATGTTTCCACTTTGAAGCTTTGAATACCTCCTTCCTTTCCATGTGTACTATATGGACTGTGCGCCGAGCGATAGAGACCGCTTAGTGTTTCCTGAGAGTTGTTTTTCTAGCATGTTGCTCGCTCGCACCGACGTTCGAGCCGGGGGTACCAGCGAGGTACTACGGCCGCGACCGCGGAGCAGCCGGGAAACTGCTGTACTGCTGCATGTGTATTTCGTACGTACTTGTAGGTACGAACGCACTGGCTTAGCTAATAACCATATCAAGTTGCAGAGAACACAAACAATTACCATCCATACTTTTTCGGGGAAATGCGACACCGGTGTCGTACATACACCAGGCAGTCTATAGCCGTAGCCGTGGCCGTAGCCGTACACGCCGATCACAATCCAGCCCTTGACATTACGAGCTCCCGTCCTTGTTGTTTTCGAGCTCCCGTCCTTGTTGTTTTCGTCGCAACCTAGACCCGGGGATACAAAGTAAGGCTTGCCTCCTCCCCGTCCCACTCTTACCCGTCCCCGTTCTCCTCGTTGATCTCCAGCAACTCCCCGCCCCCTACTTCCTCCTCCTCCTCCTCCTCCTCCTCCTCCTCCTCCTCCTCTTCCTCCTCCTTCTCCTTCTCCTCCTCCTCCTCCTCCTCTCCTCCTCCTCCTCCCCCTCCTCCCCCTTCCCCTCCCCTTCCTCTTTGCTACGACACTGTCTTGTTTTTGGTCGTGCGATGCGGTTGGCGCTTCAATCACTTGTCGATTAAAATCGCACTATGATTACACGCAATTTCCAACCATCAGGCAACCAGAAACACGCCTGTCGACAATATAACATATATCTGACAGATCGAATTCTAAATCCTCTACATAAAAATATCTGTCGTTATAGTATATCGTGCAGGATCTGTGTAGCACAGATCCAACCCAGAAAGGATGAGCTGATGAGCTGCTGTAGGTCGTGCAGATCATACGGCCCCCACCCAGCAACATAATAGACTAATCTACTGCCTGGTAGTCTATAGGTGATACAGATCAGGGATACATCTATCCTGAAAGAGACCGCTCATCTATATATCATCCATAGATCAACAGGGATCTGATCTGTCCGATGTATGCGAATTGTACATTGTACACTCCACAGAGGAATCAACACTCCTTGCAGAAAGTGTGGTCGACACTATAACAACACTGCCGCCCTCAAGAAATAGCAGTGCGTATAACAACACGTCAAAGCAGACTAAGGAGATGAGACGACAGCACCAACTACCGTCCACCATCCAGCGAACATAAGGTGACTACAGTTATAAATACTAGTATCTTGCTGCGCGAGTTCCTAGAGGCAACTATAGACTCCTACTCGTACAGCAACAGCAGAACGGTCAACAGTACACGCGGGCAGACGCCCAACTAAAAACGAAACGTAGCCGGCATTGGTACTAAGGCCCCTAACGCCACGTACAGGGAGGGTCACCAGGCTACTACTTGCACCCCAACAAACCATCGTTGCCACCGCCGCCACAACCACCACCGCCGCCGCCGCCGCCACCACCACCACCACCACCACCACCACTAAATTCACCACCACAATTACCTACACCACCACCACCACCACCACCACCACCACAACCACTAAACTCACCACCACAATTACCAACATCACTTGCACCACTTACACCACTTACACCACTTATACCACCTGGTCCACCATCGCCATCGCCGTTGGGGTTACGAGATATCTGTTGCCACCAAGGGAATCAACCACACTCGGGCCATCTACAGCACGGACTATCAGCTACAAAGGCAAAGCAATTGACACTCGAAGTACCTACGGAACGGTACAAGGACAAAGCAAACGGCACTCGAAATGCACAAAAAACCCAAAAAAATACGGTAGTGCTTCAGAAGTACAACGACGAAGCATTTCAGCAAACAGCAGCAAATACCCCAGCAGACTACCTGGTAGAGCTCTAGGTCTACACCCCAGTTTCCTCGATTTGTTTGGGAAACCGTTTCATAGATGCACCACCTTATTTTCAATTTCTCTCCACCACAATCGTCCTTGTTTGAAAAAGTGGTTCATACGAGTAGACGACCTCTACCTACACGTTCCCTTTACCCATAATCGTACGTGCCTCGGTGCAACGGAAACGGCAAGCTTGCTGGGCTTTCACCCATAACCACATGTACCACTACACAAGAAACATTGTGTAATATCATTTTGCAGGGCTTAGCAAGGGGGTTACACCGCGAACTATGCGACTTTTATCACCGTTCAGACCCAGGCGGGGGTATCCCCATCGGTAGGGAGGGTACCCTCATTTTCAGTATAAAGTACTGAGTTTACGCGACTCAAAAAATTGCAATAACTTTTTCGATTGGCGCAGCGTAATGAATAATTCCATGGCAGGTCGCGTAAGAAGCCCAAAAAAAGCACATAGGACCGTAGCCACTCGCGAGAGTGTCTCTGATTGGCTGGTGGTACAAGCTCAAAACGCGGCCTTGGTCCACTCACCGAAGAGTGTTCACCAACGGTCAGAGTCGATAAGCGCAAAAACGCCACGACTACTGTACAACTCCCCGATATGCGTTCAAAAAACACACAAACGTAATCAGATCCTCACCGGACAGAAATGCATTTTACAAGACACCTACTATATTAGACTAGTCTAATACTACCTGGTAATAAAAACAAGGGACGAAGGAACATTGTCATGCAGCAGCAGCAGTAATCAGGAACAAAGATGTTCACCAAAAAAAGCAGGGGAATATGACAGGTTTTTGCGTATATCGTGGGTTCTAGCTACTACGGTCTCCCGCATACGGCAATACAAGTTTTTAGAAGGTTGATGAGACCGCAGTCGTCGTTTTTCAGGTAGCTACACACCGGCCCCATATAAGAGACCGGTCGCCCCGGTGGCGTATCAGGTTATCCTCGAGCCTGGTATAGGTCAGTTTCGTGAGTTCGAGCCCCGCCGAGTGCATACTCGTATAAATTCGTTGGGACTTTTTCTTGTGCACAAATTGACTTGCGGAAAGCGCGAGAGCGTGAGTCAGCAACATTCGATGAACAATCGACGAGCAGTGGGATTGCTGAACCCTATGCGCGATAAAAATTGAAGGCAAGAACCGGGGAGGAGAAGGGATGACACCTGTGACCACGGCTTGTCCAGAAGCTGGAAAGTGAAAGTGTGCTAAAAAAAAAAAAAAAAAAAAAAAAAAAAAAAAAAAGGGCTACTGGCCGTCAAAGACTTCGCATCATCTTCGAAAAATCGTCGAAGCTGATTAGCCCGTCTCCATCGCTGTCAATGTCTTGCAGAATCGTCCGTGCCCGCTCTTCCGCCAACTCCTGCCACGGCACAGGGAACGGATTTGTTCGATTCAGCCGGGGGGGGGTCATCGTGTGAAGTGAGTAGCGGTGGTAGTGTATCGGTGTCAACCCGGCAATAACACGTTAGCCCCAGCGGGTTCCTGCACAATACAATACACAGCACAACAGTACGCTATTGCCCAGGCACGTGTACGATTCGATCCCTCGCTGAGAGCCACCTTTTTCCCGAATCCATACGCGTACGCAACAGCGTGGAAAATAAGGTAATCATGGGGACTTCAGATCGTGCATTTAGGTCACAAGCTTGGGAGTTCCGGCTGTGACATGGCACTTTTTAAAGATGCCTTGTCTCAAAAAGCGACGCACATACATCAAGCGAGGAAATAAATGTCGAGATCAGAATCAAGGATGTGGACTCCCACCCCACGTCTCATTTTGGGGCCGCACTTTTTTATTTTATTTTTTTAACATAACCACTGAGCTAGTAGTAGTAGTAGTAGTAGTAGTAGTAGTAGTAGTAGTAGTAGTAGCAGTAGTAGTAGTTAGCGCCGGCTGCTAACTCAGTGGATTCACGGTTAATATCTGACAAAAAAAAACACGTACTACTGAGGGGCCGAGCCCCCACTACCCTCCTCAGTATTTCTTCTCGCTTAGCTTGATGGAAACTACATGAAAGCGTACTTCCAACACACCTGCATTACTTGTATTACTGTATGCTTTGCATGTCTACCAAATTGACACACCTGCATTAGGTCCTCGGTGCAAATGTATCCCTTCCCCTCAAAGTCGAAGTGGTCGAAAGCCTTCCGAATGTTTTCCGTTCGCAAAAACACCCCCTGGATAAATTCCAACAGGACCAGCGGCGTATATATGTGTGTTGTACTTCACATTATTAGTTAATAATGTTGGCCACAAAACGCGAGAAACGAAGCGGATGACATGTTAAGCGAAATGTAAACGTTACTCATGTTATTTCCGCCAATCAACATCCAGCACACCCAACGTCCGTGCCGATTCTTCATTCCTGCAGAGAGAGGAGAGAAACAACACAACTCTGGAGTCACAAGCTACGAGACATCGAGTGGGGGCATTGGATGAGAACTTCGCGTTTTGAAGGGCGCCGTATATGAATATGACTGCATTGCGGAGGGATAGCGACGATACGACACGACACTTTACAATGGGGAGGGGAGGGGAGGGGAGGGGAGGGGAGACGCGAACCAAGACAGCAGTAGCAATAATAGTAGAGCACGTCTGACCGACGGGGCTCCTCATGTACAGCAGCAGCAGTAGCAATAGCCACCTAACGACCTCACTCACTACAATACACCCAATAGTGCTACGGTTGGGCCGCCATACAACGAACGACACATACTATGAATAATATGGTGTAATACTACTAGAGAATAGTATGGTAACAGTAGTAGTGGTACAAGTGCACCAACCATGGTTGTTTCTGAGGCTCGTGAAAACAACCACGAGGAGCTCACCCATACACTGCATTTTTTGGAAAAATAAAAGTGCTACCCGACGAACAGACCATCCCATGGGCTAGTGGGCTAGCTACACACAAATTACTCTTCTATTGACTATTGCAAAATGATCGTATGGTATGATATGATATGATATGATATGATACGATATGATATGATATGATATGATACGATATGATATGATATGATATGATATGATATGATATGATATGGTATGGTATGGCATTCCGTCGACTTCGGGTTAAGGAACTCCGTCGTTCAGGAAACGCTTTAACTAAAAATCGCTACTTCTACTGGAACATGGCACGCCTTTTTACACTAGTACGCATGTATGGTATTCACCGGGTTGCACTTGCTTTTGGGTGAGGTACTATCAAGGTATTATTAAGGTACATATTACGAAGGTATATTTTTAAGGTATAATTAAGACATCATTTTCGTTTTTAAGATACTATTTTTGTATTATTGTGTATTATTTTTGTATTACTAAGTAATGAGAGCCCCTCAAATGAAAAGCAACAGAAAAATGATGTGCACCCTCTTGTCATATTGCAACCCGTGCCGGGGACAGTGCAACAAACGCACGTATTAATATCCCTTGCACTGGAGCGTGCCTTTCCCCCTATCGTATATACGAGTAGCATGACTTGGACTTAATACGACTGGCGCATGCCGTATCTGGCTCGAGCTACCGCCCTTCTGTTACCGTTCTCTTGGACACCATCCGACTACAGTTTAACCACCCAGGGTGATAAAAAAACGGAAAGTTCATCACCCGCGGGGTGGTTTCCCTCGTCAAGTACCGTACCTTCTCCATGGTAGCGGCTTCGTATCGCTAGGAACTCCCGACAGTCTAACCGTGTGATTCCCGTCGATATCACTAAATAAGAACCATAAAAATTGACCCAAGCTGAGTTTTTGCTTGGGGGGGGGTGCGTTCTGGACTAACTTCGGTACTAACGTCGGTATGACGGCTCCCGGATAGCTTACACAATAAGCTATGAACTCGGTTAGGCTGGTTAACAGGGGGTTACTTGCCGGGTTAGTCGCGATTTCGGTGGTGACATTAACGTCTTCATTAATTTTCAATTTGTTTTTTCTTTTATTTTCCTTTTCAACTTGCGGCACCCCCGGGATGTCATGTCAACTACCTGGTACCTCGCCAAGGGGAACCTTGAACCTTGTAGTCCTGAAAAGCATCAGTATCAGTATCAGTATCAGTATCAGTATCAGTATCAATATCAGTATCAGTATAAGTGTCAGTATCAGTATCAGTATCGGCATCAGTATCAGCATCAGCATCAGCATTAGCATCATCATCAGTATCAGTATCAGTATCAGTATCAGTATCAGTATCAGTATCAGTATCAGTATCAGTATCAGTATCAGTATCAGTATCAGTATCAGTATCAGTATCAGTATCAGTATTAGTATCAGTATCAATATCAGTATCACTATCAGTATCACTATCAGTATCAGTCTACGTTGCTTGCTATTCTGGGTTTCTTCTTTGGGAAAGGGTAAGATCTATGATACCAGGCATGTAGGTACACTAGTGTCAGCGTATCGACTCCCGGATTTATTTTTTCGCTGAAAACTACTATAATAGCCTGTGATTTGTTTTTAACCCACTAATTGTTCTTATTACAGCACAGTAGGTGTCCAACTCTGGCAGAGGGGGCCTTCTACACTAACTTCAGTATAACAGCTCCCGGATTCACTATATTCCTCGGAAGTGCCAGGCTGCCCTTGTTGCCCTGTTTCGTACTATCCTGTTTCTTATCATCATGTTTCTCATTGTCCTGTCTCGTACTGTCCTGTTTTTTATTATTATCCGGGTTCTAATTGCTGTTTGTTGTTACCTCGCTTCCTATTGGGTGCCCTGGTACTGTACCTTCTCCATGGTTGCGGCGAGGAACTCCCGGTAGTCTAACGTGTGGTTTCCGTCCATGTCAACGGCATTTAGCAGCTCCTGTACCTCCGCGTGCAACCCCGCCAACCCTTCCGATGCCGCTACCTATCATACACATGGAAAGCGCGACGACAAAAAAGGTGTGGCACGCCAGTAAAGCCGTACGAGCGCACGGTTGAAGGCGCGTTGAACGTGTTTATAGTCTACTACTGAGGTGGCAGACGGCTAAATGTATTTGAATGCTCTTGTCCGCCTTGATATCAGCGGCATTCAGCAGCTCCTGCACCTCCGCGTGCAACTCTGCCAATCCTTCTGAAGCCGCCACCTGTCCTACAACTTGGAAAGCGCGACCAAAACAATTATGTGCGCGGTGGCAACGCTGTAAGAGAGCGCCATCGAGATATCTAAACTAATATCAATAGTATGATATTACAGAGGACCATACCCGGTGTTAATGAGAACCTACGATAAACACAGAAACCTCTAGACTATATTCTCCGGATTTTACTAACCGTACTTGGTCCAAAGTGCAATGTTCCCTGTAGGTAAGGCGCATGCCGTCACAGGCATCTTCCATTGGGTGTTCTTCGACTCTCATCCCCTTTCTTCGAAAATTCGTTGAGCGGTAGCTGATTCGCAAAGAGAACATTTAAGCGAACGTGTATGTACAAGACTCGTAAGCGGTTCGGGTCGAGCGCACCAAGAGTAGCACCCAACCCACTATCTGACAACGAAGCGAGGTGCTCTGAAACAAACGTTTTGCTCGCATCGGACAGACAGATCAGATCTTCATTTCATGATGTAGATCTTTCGCAGAAAGATAGATTCCTGATCAACATGGTCTGCACAATCTAGATCGCGTTTGATGTGCGGGATCTCTATCTGTATGATGCGGCTTTTCTGCACATGTTTGACGGGTGGCATATTTTTGATGCGGATCTTGCACAACATGTCGCAACAGATGGTCTACAGATCGTGATCTGCCCGGTCTGTGGAATATTGTCGAGTTTCTTCACTTAAACACGGCTTTTGCGCACGCACATTGTCTGGTGGGTACCATCTGTATGATACGAATCTGGCACGGCATGTCACAAAAGACGATAGAGAGCGCGATTTATTCGGCCCGAAAAATGCTGTGGACCTTGTCACTAAAAACGGCTCCTGCGCGTGTGTTTACCGCGTGAGATCTGTATGACACGAACTTGCATAGCATGTCATAACAAATGATCTAGATGGCAATCAACGGATCTGTGGAAATCTTCTTACCTTATTCTCCCCTGCGGAAGCTCCTCGACGGTGATCTCTCCGTGCGTCGGTTGGGATCTGTATCATACCTCTCTTGGAACATTTCAAAACGGACGATCTAGATCGTGATCTGTCCGATGTGTGGACCATATTATGATAAGCTATACTCTACCGGTATCCTCACCTGCAGAAGCTCGTCAACGGTGATCTCCCCGTTCCCATCCAAGTCTAAAGCATGGAACACCTTGCGAAGGTGGCCTTCATCCTTGCCCTCGACATCCTATAACACGGTGTCACATTATACCACGGTATCACAAAACGGTAGCATACACTATCACGGTATCACAGCACGGTATCATACCACGATTATGATACCCCACGACGGTATCATAGCACGGTGTTGCAGTAGGGCAAGCGATGCGAGTTTCTATTTTACGACGGCGCCAAAAAAGTACCACGTAGGGGCTCCTTTTCACCCTCGTGTAACCGACTCTCCGTATCACGTCCAACCACCGGAATCCGCCAAAAAGAACAATCCGAAGAACGGTCGGGTTCTTTTCCTGCTTCCCACCGACGCACTCAGTCGACGACAGACACAAACACCTGGTATCCACCTGGTATCCACCAGCGCCAGTTCCGAGCAAGAGCTACAGTATCTCATCACGTTATCACAATCGAGCGGCCGGTGTATCAAGCAGCTTGCAAAGATGAGTATCGACCCTAAATTTATCGAACTCACAAGTGACGTTTATGGAAGATTGTGTCAAAATGGTATCATACGACGGTATAGCAGCACGGTGTCATACCACGGTATAAAAAAAAGCGGTATCATACCGCGGTATAACAACACCGTGTTGTATCATACCACGGCATTACCACACGTAACCATATCACGGTATTGCAACACGGTATCATATCACGGTATCACAGCACGGAAGCATACCACGGTATCACAATACGGTACTCCAGCACGGTATCACAACACGGTATCATAACACGGTATCATAAAATGGCATCGTACCACGTTATCACAACACGGTAGCATATCACGGTATCACAATACGGTACTCCAGCACGATATCGCAGCACGGTAGCATACCACCATACCTCAATATAGTACCAAACTACGGTATCAATACTCGGCACACTGTATCATAACCCAGTATCGCACCGAGCGTCGACTGGCCCACCTTTGCTATGACGTTGAGGGCGATTTTTTTTAGGGCATTGGCACCAGCAAATCTCTTCATCCGGTGGTTCAGCCGCACCGCGCTTGTCCTCATTGTTTCAGCTGCTGCGCCACCGCTCATAACCTTTCATTTTGGGCACCGATATGTTTTTTTTGTTTACCTCTTGAGAACTGCAGCACCCACGGTGTGCGCGACAAACTACTTAGAATAATGTGGGATCATTGTTGCGGTGGTTTAAATAGTCAACACTTCGTGCACGAGGGATGCATCGTTTGTACAAAACTAAAAAAGACACTTCGGTGATCGAGAATCGTGTCGAGATCGAGAATCGTGTCGATTGGGCATCGAAGGAAATGGCCGGCCAAGCGACGCGTGCACGAGCATAAGCATCACTCCAACCTCTTAAGACAGCCTCAAGACAGCACGAAATACCGCAAATAAAACAACGAGAACCTTTGCATAGCGTAACATTGCCAAACAAGTTCGATTGTTAGGACGCATGGGTGCTAGTTGTGGTAGTAGTGCTAGTACGATATGATACGATATGATACGATATGATACGATATGATACGATATGATACGATAGAGGTAGCACTTTTTGAATGGCGAGGCTTCTTGACCAAAAATGGTCGGGATGTTTATTGAATGTTCATTGAATGACATGACCATTCTTTCTTGGCAATACGAGCATTTTGCACACCTCTGCTACAGAAAGTGTTTGTTCATCACAAAACGCGCTTTCGTTTTGATCAAAATGAATACACTTTGGGTGTATTGTGTGTATTGTGTGTTGTGTGTATTGTGTGTATTGTGTGTTGTGTGTATGATGTGTATTGTGTGTGTTGTGTGTATGGTGTGTATGGTGTGTATTGTGTGTGTTGTGTGTATGGTGTATATGTGGTGTGCTGTGTGTATTTTGTGGGGATGGGTGTAGAGCTCCACGAGTCAGAAACTTCAGAAACTTCAGAAAAAAAATGGGCATGACACCCCTACCGTGCATGTATCGTGTCGTGTCACTCACTCGTCATGTCACTCGTCATGTCACTCGTCGTGTCACTCGTTGTGTCACTCGTCTCACGCTTCGTTTCGATCTAACGCTACGTTTTGATCTAACGCTACGTTTCGGCCTAACATTACGTTTCGATCTAACGCTACGTTTCGATCACCTTCTCGAACCAGGGGTGGACCAGTGCTTGGCTCGCAGTCAGACGCTTAGCTGGGTCTTTGACAATCAGTTTTCTGATGAGGCTCCTGCATTACGGCGGCGGGAACACGCACAACTCATGGTTGTGAGTTACGTAATTAATGTTTGTGAGCAACGTGAGCAACATGTGCAACGTGAGCAACGTGAGCAACGTGAGCAATTCTTGGCTATGGGTGCGAGAGGGGGGGGGGCATCAGGTGCGCGAGATATATTTTGCGGCTGTCAACAAACACAGTTCAATATGGTGGATGAGGGGGTGGGGGGCGTCGGGTGCATTATATGACATATGTGGCAATCCCGGGGATGCACAGCGAAGAACGGGCCGCGTCGATGCGAGGGAATGGTTATGCACCGTGCCTCGCCAGAAGGGTCGATAATTGCCGAACAACGCAACATGCAGCCTTTTCAGACGACCCTGTAGGCCAACATTTGGCATCAAAGCGTTATGATGTAAGCTTCGACCCTACACCAGAAGCTCTAGTTCAGCATATCGCGTCCGATTTTCGGAGGAAACGCTAGACGTGCAGGGGTCGACCGGCAGCGGTACTACTCACTTTCGCAGTACCTACCTGATAAAAAAAACACGGTTTGAACGCGAAGTTTGCAGGTGGTATGATCATTTTTGTTGAGTGCAGACCTAATGGCTAGGCTGGTGAGTGCTTACCATAGCAGCAGCAGTCAACATATCATGGTTTGAATCTGAACTCGTACTGAAGTATCTACAGCCTGGGGTGGTCTCGTTGAATGCAAACGCCATGACTACTTGTAGGCTGGTGAGACCGCACAGTACAGAAAACTCGACAAGAAACAGAAATACTATCCCAGGCTGTCTGTGGGTTTCTTATTTGGGAGAGGATGCGTTCTAAACTAACTGCAGTATAACGACTCCTAGATTGCTTATATCCATGTGAATATGATATCAGCCAGCCTTTCTCATTACTCAGTAACTGGTAGCTTGTTAGGTGTCCTGCAAACTCTCCACTTCGTGAAGAGCTACAAGATCAGCGGCTCAGGCGCGGTCAACGTTGAGGGCGAATGGGACCATATTTCATCAAACCTCGGACAGACAACCGTTTTTGCCTTGACAGATCTAGATAATTCAGGGAAGATCTGTATGGTCTTGATCATATCGCCCGGGTGGAAGGCGTGTGATCTGAACGATCTAGCACACGTTTCCCGGGCTGGATCTGTGCTACGCAGATCCTGCATAACATCTCATGACCACAGACATAGGATCTACTGTAGATGATCTATGAGAGCTATATGATCTAGATCGTGATTTGTCCGATGTGTGTATATTTTGTTGCGCCTACTCAATTAGCAACGGGTTTAACTTCCCGCCTTGAGATAGGGCTTAAAGCTGCACGGCCGCCGCGAGAGGTCACTTTGCCTCCCTGGAGATATCATCCCATTCTGGTCTGAGAAAGGGAAAACGACTCGTTGCACCGATTCTCAACACAGACGTCGAGTATGTTATCATACGTACCATAGTTTTTCCTAGTTATGTTCGTTTTGCTCGAAAAAAGGCACCATTAAACCACTTTTGTTTTGCTTAAAAAGACCAGTTATGCCAAAAAGAATTGCTCGCACACCGAATAAAATCATAAAAACGGTCGTGAGAGCGCACCTTGCCTCGCCGGAGACCTCGTCCCACTCTGGACTGAGAAAGCGAAAATCGACTCGCTGAACTAGTCTTTAACATGTGTGCTATCGTACGCACCGCAGTTTTCCTGATTATGCTCCTTATGCTTATGCTTGGACACAAAAACAATTACTGCTGCTATTAAGTCGTAAAAAGTCCCCATTATGCCAATAGAGCCGCTAGCACAACTGATATAAACCTGAAGGCGGTCGGGAGAGCTCACTTTGCCTCTCTCGAGATCTCGTCCCACTCCGGGCTGAGAAAGCGAAAATTGACTCGCTGAACGGCCCTGAATATCTCGGCATCGTTGGCTCCATAGAAGGGCGGGTAGCCGCACAGAAGGATGTACATGATGACTCCGATCGACCACAAGTCGCACGCCTTGTCGTACTTCTGCTGCAGCACTGGGAGGGTCAATCAACACATCACAAATCGCCGTGTGTCATCAAATTTTCATGCAAGATCAAGCAACCAACACATGACAAGCGGAGGTGTGTCATCACATTGCCATGCAGGATCAGCACATCACAAGCCGTGGTGTGTCAATACATTGCCATGTGGCTAGAATATTGAGGTATCAATACTGGGCAGTGGGGCCAATGAGGTGCGTAAACGCTGCGGTGCGTATGCGTCAGCGGGTAACCCTGCGTGGCTAGAATACAGGAGAAACCCACTCAGGATCAACGCGGTTCTGGCGAGGTTCTGGCGAGATGGGTTTGCCAAAAGCTGATCCTGTTGTAACTTCTAAATGCCGATAGAGGTTCTATTAGTACTAATAGTATTAATACTACCAATAAAATTAATACTAGTAATATTAGCACTTTTTGGTCGAAGCACTTATCGCTGATGGTATGTTGCTATTAACAATCAACCATCAATAATCAACTAATCACCATCTTACCCGATGTCCATGGAACCCAATGTAATATGTCTTTTGCAGCATTCTAAACATTCGTTATGTACTTGTTAATAAAGCAATTAAAGCAAATAAAGCTATTAAAGCTATTAAAGCTATTAAAGCTATCAAAGCTATTAAAGCTATTAAAGCTATTAAAGCTATTAAAGCTATTAAAGCTATTAAAGCTATTAAAGCTATTAAAGCTATTAAAGCTATTAAAGCTATTGAAGCTATTATAGATCATTAGCATGATAGGCTATCAACATCATAGGCTATTAGCATGATAGGCTATTAGCACCATAGGCTATTAGCATGATAGGCTATTAGCATGATAGGCTAATAGCATGATAGGCTATTAGCAACATAGGCTATTAGCATGATAAGCTATTAGCATGATAGGCTATCAGCACCATATGTATGCTATTAGCATGATGGGCTATTATAGGCTATTAATATGATAGGCTATTAGCATGATAGGCTGTTAGCATGATAGGCTATTAAAATGATAGGCCATTAGCATGATAGGCCATTAGCATGATAGGCTATTGGCATGATATCGCAGTACACAGCTACCGTACCGCCGGTGTAATGTCGACTGTTGTTTCACACAGCACTCAGCACAAGGCGGAATCGAGGAGTGTCGATGATAGATATTGGTCACATTCAGATACAGACTAAGTCGAGGGCAAAAGCAACTGGCATAAGCGTTTCGTTTTGTTCTCGGATGGTATAAAGCATAACGTAGCATAATCGCAGCGCAGATTCACGTTTGAGGTAGCATAATCCACTACCAACAAGCATTGAAGAGGTTGCTCAACCGTCAAACAAGGGCATAGGACATGAAGCCGTACCAAATAGGTAGCATCATCAGCATCATCGGCGAAGAGAGGAGAGTAATACATCAAGCCGTACCCACAACACACAGCTTTGATACACCCACCTTCGGGGGCGATATGCTAATATATGCTAAGGAGAAGGAGTCCCTACCCTCGTCGTTATTAAAGAAAAACGTAACTTCGGCCACGACCACACGTGCGTGAGAACCTTAAATCTACAATACATGTGCCGGGCCAGCGAATGGGTTTCGGTCAGGGCTGGGGTTAGGGAAATGGTTGAGGTTAGCGTTGGGGTTAGCGTTGGGGTTAGCGTTGGGGTTAGGGTCAGCGTTGGAGTTAGGGTTAGGGTTAGGGTGCACTGACCTTCGGGAGCGATGTAGTAAGGAGTCCCTACCCTCGTTGTCATTGCTTCCGAGTCGTCTTCAAACCGCGACAGGCCGAAATCGATAATCTTCAGGTCCGCCTATTTCAAACAAAGTATTGCGAGCGAAGACGACTTTCTCATATGTTTAGCACGTTAATTGTGCTAACTACGCTTAATATGCCATGAAGTACGCTAATATTATGCTAATTATGCTCATTGTGCTAAGTATGACGGCGACAAATAATTAGGGATTTCTTTCGAGTTGCCTCAAGCGTTCGACGTACGCCGTCCACCAACGCAAGCAAGTGCTAGGGTTAGGCGACAACTACAGCTACAAATTTCTGTCGCACGAGCCCCTAGCGACAGCTAAACTATGCTAGGGTGTTGGCGAGATACCGGTATCAAATTTGGTAGGGTCGAAAAACGTGTGAAACCAACGAACACCACAACCTTAACCCAACCCGAGGCCAACCCGACCCGAGACAAATTAGGTGGGGCGGTGGGTAAAAGGGGTCAAAACGGCACTTCTAACCTATTTTTCCTTGTGCTGCGCTGGTCTTTGGTCAAGATTCTCATCGGGTTCATACACAACTTGACGTGTTCGTCGGGTTCATATATTTCCGACCCAACCAAGTTTTGATATCTCGCAAACACCCTGATATATCTTCGATACATTAGCTGTGAATTCTTCCGATTGAGTGGTCGATACTATGTTGCACTAGGCCGTGAGTATCAAAAGCAGCCGGTGCACAAATGTGTGTGTGTGTTCGTCGCATTAAAGTCATCATGTTATCACCCATCACCCGTCTCAACATCCAGCACACCCGGTGTTCGTGCCGATTCATCGCCTTAGGGAGAGACAAGTGAGACAGTGGTCACAAACTGTGAGACAGTTGTAAATCGAAAATACAGTGAGGGGATTTGGTCATGCAATGCCAAGCCTACTGACTACAGAAAGCGGGACAAACACAAAGCAGCAGTCGCAGGGGGCGACTCGGGTACTTCAGAAGCAGCGTCGAAATTATTACTACCGAGACTAAGGAAAAACAGAACCTCGCGCTCACGGGGGGCGGGAGATGCTGTTGACGTTTCGTCCGTCCATTTTGAAGCTTCTCTTTTCCGAGGCATGGCCCTTTCGCAGTCACGGCTGAGACACAACACCTAGAAACTACATGGCATGGCAGTGTTCATTTGTTGTTGAACATTCTGCGTTTGATGGATGTCGATGGGTGGAAAAAACAGTTTTATGCGAAAACACACACACCTGGTCGCCCTTGTTGGTGAACAAAAAGTTCTCAGGTTTCAAGTCCCGGTGGCAGATGTTGTGCTCGTTGTGCATGTACTCGATCGCCCTGCGGAGGGAACGGGCCGCGACACCGGGAGGGGTTATGCGTGTGCCCCCTGGGTGCCGAGACAACAATCGACGCGCTAACGTGAGATCAACAACAACTGCAATCGAAATAGATAGAAATTGAGGTCCCAGGCACTGGTAGCATTGCATTATTACTCCGTCGCTCTAGGTCTGTACCCGTAGCACGCAGCCTTTGAGACTACCAGTAGAAGTGGTGCATATGAGCGGGATAGTGGGGTGCGCTCTTATTGCTTGCACACTTGAGCCAGAAATATGAAGACCTCCAACATAAAAATCGCTGGAGTACATCAGTCGTCCCCATCAGATTGAATCGTAGCGGGACTGGTCGGGACCATGCATCGCCCAATACAGTCCCAGCAAAATTTGACATTTCCAACCAATATGAATCAGACCCACCGCACTACGCGACAACGTGAGAGGCATCTTCTATCCCACAGGGAACGCTTCACTATTATTATGTTTGTATACGAAGTATTTGGAGTCAATCTCAATCAAACTCACTAGTCTAGGCGACCGCGAGCTCAACCCACACGGCGGAGAACCCGAGCATCAGACCTGGGCTGGGCATCTGCTGGATTGCGACATATACATGAAATATACCAAAACTAGGAGTACATTGTGTGATGTACTGGGTACCAAGTGACAGGCAAGGATAACATGGCCTTCTCCCTTCCATCGATGGATCTAGGAAACGCACAACTGATGTATCATACTGTTCGACAGCTTGCAAAGTTGAGAATTGAACTTCCGGAAGAACTCACAGTTCACGCCGTGCTTTCAGTTTTTAACGAAAAAGTCGCGGCACCTTGCCGGCGGTGGACGAAAAAAACTTCAAAAGAAAAACTCGGTCACCTCTTCCAAAACTTACCCGAACTCTTTGCAACCGCAAACCGCAACTGTTTCAACTAGGCACTCGGTATCTCTACCTGATCGTTCTCATCGATAAACAATATTTATTCTTGTCTTTTTCTACCTTTTTTTTTCATATCCCTTCTGTTATCTTCGCACTTGTCCTTTCTCGTTCTCCCTCCCTAGACATAACTCAGATCCGGGTCACTAGTATATGCAGGCCCTTCTCCCCTCTACCCACTGCCGGATGTGTATTAATGTTGATTCGAAGAAGGGTACTACTGTACAGCACTTTCTTCCCTCGTCGACTCACGTCGATTGCCTGATCGATACTCAATGGCAATACTCAACCAAATCCAACACCAGCTACGTACTGATTTTGCCGCCCAAAGCGATCCTCGCTGTCCGCGCACTTCATTCAGCACCATAAGGTACCGCACATACGCCAACACAAGATAATCCAGTGCATCGCAGAATTCGGGAAACACATAGTAAGAATGCCAGACAACATGTAGCCGTTCTCTAAGACCAATCGACGAGTACTGCGACAGCAGTAGCACATGTCGGTCAAAGCAGCTATATATTCGATATCACTGGACTACTATTTGTGCTAAAAAATATGGTTGGTATTCATCGAAGTATGTGTGTACCCAGGCCATGCAGCTGTTGATCGGGATGCACTTCCTCTTGTCTCACGACTGACGTTTTTGTGCGATGTCCATTGGTGTACGTCCAGAGCCCTCGAGTGGGGAGCATAGAAGATTCAGACGCACCTCTACGGTAACATTTGTCTATCAACGCACATACAACACATACAGCACATACAGCACATACAACACACACCACCTCAAACGGGGTGGCAGATTGGGTTTTCTACGAATGCATGCAGCGATTTCGAGGTCAGCACCCCATAATCTTGGCCTCACCCCAGAATCTTGTGCACGATGTTGGCTGCACCCTGCTCGCTGTAGTGCCCCTCCTGTGTCTCCGTCTTGGCCACTATTCGGTCGAACAGCTCCCCTCCCGTGCATAATTCAGTCACCTGCTCAGCAATACAGTTCGCACAGGACGCCTAGTTTAAAACAAAAACTCCGATAAGAAACAGAAATGACACCAAATACGGAGTAATAATTGAAAAATACTGATGTGAAACAGAAATACCGGTCTGCTAAGAAGGAAGTACTGACGTAATAAGAAACAGAAATACTGATAGAAAAATAAACACAAACACTGAGACAGGCGGAGTGTTTTATTTGGGAGAGGGCGCGTTCTACACGAACTTCAGTATGACGGCGCCCGGGTTTGTTGTATCCCATCCAGTCATCAACAACTACAGTACAGGACACCTAATAAGAAACGCACATGCTTGTTCAGGCTCGGTTTCTTATGTGGGAGAGGATTCGTTCTGCCATACTGCTGTGACTGTGACTGTGACTGTGACTGTGACTGTGACTGTGACTGTGACTGTGACTGTGACTGTGACTGTGACTGTGACTGTGACTGTGACTGTGACTGTGACTGTGACTGTGACTGTGACTGTGACTGTGACTTCAGGAAAATTGTTCCCGGGTTTTTGTATTTTTCCGTGAAACATCAGCTACGAAAAGGAAGTAGTGGTCGAGGCTGGGTTTCTTATTTGGGCGACTGCGCGTTCTACACTAAACGAGTATGGTTCTTGCATTAGCTCGCATAATCAAGTCTGTGGTCACAGGGCAGAGGCTGCAGTCACTCTAGAGTGGAAGAATACCCAAGGAAAAAAAAAAATCAAACCAAACGTGGTATGATATACACATGTATGATATACATAGCTGAAGCAAGTCGTACATCCGTCACAAAGAACGAAATAAAGTGAAATTGGAAGTCAAGGTGCATACGTATCAGGCCCATACCGGTACATTTTAAAGCTCGCGGCACACCGACTACACGGCATGCTACACGGCATGCTACACGGCATGGCACCAAGGAAACCGAAAAAAGTGCAAATCCGAGGACAAAACTATTGAGAATGAAAAAAAAACGAGGGAAATAGAAAACGTAGAAGCAAGATAGTACAGTGACACGGCTCCCGGGTCTCTTACATTCCTGTAAGTATCAATAAATATCACGCTTCTTTTCTTAGCACGCTTTTCCTAGCCGGTATCCTGTGCCGCTGTACTGTACACCAGGTATGTGTAAATCATCATCGAAACTATGCGAATGGCAAAACGCTTGCCACTATTGTCAAGGCTGGGTTTTGCAAGTCTTGCAAAAAACGTTACCGAACGAAACTGTAAACACTTGTTTTTTCAATATGCCAACGAAGGACTCATGTAGTAAAAAAACTGTCAAAAATCCCCAGCACACCGACGAAAAAAGAAGAAGCTCGTAATTATTCTGGACGTTGAAAAAAAAAAACGCCTGCCAAAACTTTCCAAGTGGCACATTATTTGCTACTCAAGTATCCGCGCTCACCAAGTGCAAGTTGACGTCGTCCTCGTACACATCCTCAAGGCGTATGAGGGTAGGGTGGTCCACCGTACGGAGGATGTCGATCTCTCTTTTGAGAAGAACTAAGCGGGGCACCTGCGGATGGACAGCCAGGCCGGTGAACATAATTTAGCCTAGAGAAGGCAAGCTATACTATAGCTTAGACACGACACGACATTAGGGCCAGAGGTTCATCGAGTTCAACACTACAGTACAGTATACAACATCTGTACTTATAAAAAACATAATTACCGACCTAAGTTGGACATCTAACAAGAAGAAGTACTGGCCCAGGCAGGGTTTCTTAATTGGGAGAGGGTGCGTTCTACACTAAGTTCAGTACAAAGGCTCCAAGATTTCTCGATATGCTATAAATATCTGCCTGCTGTTCTTGTTTCCCTGTTCCTTGTTAGGGGTGATGTTCTGAGTGTGCTGCCACGCTTCCGGCAGACGGCATAAGCACATAGGAAACACAGGGGGTGACCGAGAGGTCATGCGTAGAGGGCAACTTATTGGTTGTGCGTCATTAATAGTATTATTTTGCTTACCCTATGTATTGTCTTCGCGCTTTTCATTTTTCTCTCTCTTTCTCTCTCCCTCTCTCCCTCCCTCCCAGTAGTAGTGTAGGTCAGGTCCAGGGCCACTAAGCAGGCTCTTCTTCCCCGCCCCCACTACGTTATGTGCCTTAATTTTTATCGCGAGTATACCTAACCCTGCACCCAACCCAATGAAGCAACACATGTTTTAGGGCCAACCCTTTTCGTCTCGAACACAGAATTCGTACACTAGCCTTGACTAAGTGGCAAGGTCTTATGAAGGCATGCCGAGATCGCCTTTTCTAGCCGAAATATCACAGCAAGCCGATATCTCATTTTTCTTTCGGAGACAAAGTTACAGCATGCCGAGATCGCACCAGGCCGAGCTCCACGCAAGACGAGACCAGGTCAAGGGTGCTTAGCAACATGTGCGGATTAGCAATATTCTGGTGCTCGGTCTCGGCAAGAAGGAATACTCGAAGCGTTTCGGTACGGTACGGACAAACTGTCTACATCACACTTCGTCGGCAAAGTAAAAACCTGGCGAGGGAAATCGCCGGCTTAATATCCGTCGTGAGGACATGCATACCACGTGCCGAGCGCGATCGAAGTGTGTATCACACGCAGCTTGCAAGGAAAGTTTCAACAAAATCCACGACCACACAGCCGAGATGTGTTTTGATTTTTTCTCAAAAGCTGCTGATTGTGTGTTGCGTTTCATAGAAGACCGTTTCTCGTTCTGGCGCGTGTCACCTTGCTCTTTTTGATGGTCTTGATCGCGAACACTTCCCCGGTTGCTGTTCCGTTGTGAAAGCAAGACGCGGCACACCCAACAAAATCGACGGCGGAAATGACGGCATCAAGTGAAACGATATTACAACAATCGCAGATCGACACCACTAACTTCAATGCTGAAACGGGCTGTTACAAAAGCCGGCATCAAGCGAGATGGTGGCGCATGAAAAGGCGGCTTCAGTGTTGGATTGCATTTAGGTTAGCACCGACGGCATCAAGCAACATGGTGTCGAAAACAATCGCGACAAGCCTCCATTAGCTAGCTCCGTTTTAAAGACAGATGCGGCGCGACTAATGCAAAACGCGGCAGCGACGATCACGTCAAGTGAGATGGTGACGCATAAAATCGCAACTTGGCGCCATTAGCTTCAATGTTGAAGTCTGAATCAAAGTTGACGTGGGTGGTCCAATCAGCATGTGTTGACTTACTGCACTGCTTCGCAAAACATCAGACGCCCACTCTGGATGTCTCGGACGTTGTTTTTCTGTTTTTCGGAAGAGGGTGTCGTCAACCGGTCGAAAAATGGCAGTGGCCAGGTATTGAAATTTGTGGTACTGCTCTACACGTACGTCCTACCTGGTATGCGCTATGCACGTTCTGCAGAGGTTTTCAAACGTATGCCAGCAGTAGGAGCGTTGCCCAAAACACGTGAAAGTTATCTATCATTCGCAGTGTTTTTCAGTATCACAAAAAATAGTAGTAACATAGACTACAACAGAAGTATTAAATTTATTGTGAATTGTATTTTTGGTGAAAAATAAAACAAGTCTTTTCGCTCGATAACTTTGGGTTCTCCCCTGAGCAGTTTCGATTGCACCACTCTTTCACACTAATATGCTTCAAATTTTGGTTGTACAGTGGCGGTATACCAGGTACCAGGTACTTCGTATAACATTGGCCCATCTCTCGCAATGCACAAATCGGACGACGTAGAAGTGGCCCCGGCCGGTCTTCGCTCGTACGATAACGACAATCGTACTATACTCGAACTTATTACATCAGTAGAAGTAGTACACAAACTGAACTGCGTAGTACTAGGTATTTAGTAGCACACCAGCAGCGAATATAATACCAGGTACCAGGCACTTCTTAAATCTTTAGCTCACCTTTGGCAGTGCACAGTCGGACGACTCCGTAGTGGCCGCTGCCTATTTTCTTGTCGCCTACGTCGTACTTGTCGTTTACGTCGTCCATCACGACCTTCAAATAACATTTAGAAATAAGTCAACCGTTTTAATGATCTTAGACGGCAGTGTCATTTTTTTTTTTTTTATGACATTTTTATCAAAATTGAATGAACTTCACCTGGGAGGTCGAGGATTTCGTCGAAAGTCAGCGTTGCAATCTGTCTGTGACATACTATCAATACTACTATTAGACTACGTCGATCGCGCGTGTCACGGGGTGCGAATATAGTCATGAAATATTTGGGTCGGTGACTCTCCTTAGTATCAGGGTCATCATGATATCAATAGTCATATGCACTTGGCTGCAGCAGTATGTAGCCAGTAGCCTACTGAGCCGAAGGTGAACAGTATAGTCGTGTACAGCCAGTGCTACGAAGTGCTACGCAAGCACAGGCAAGGTAATCCGGTCTTTCTACTCAGCAGCATCCAGAAATGCGGAAACGTTTGTGGGACGTCTAGAATATGCGGCACGATTACATAAACAAAATCTAGAAGGATATATTTATCGATAACGGGACGTACTACGACGAGGGAACGGTGCAGAGAACGTTGCTGTAGGTTGACCTGTCGGCCAGGACAACAGCCCGTAGACCACATTTGCCCGTAGCGTGGGCATTGTCCCGTGGAAATCAGGTGACGGTCAGCCCTACGTCCCTTTACTCCCATCTTCCCGTCTCATCCTGGGGCGGACTAAGCATCAACATCTTCGTTATTTCTACTCAGATCTGAAGCTCGTAATCGGACCGGCCCAACAGCATTCCAAGCGCTTACCTTTCGACCATCGTCGTCGGCCACACCAATAGTAGCCAACAAATCAGGGCGATTTTACAAAGGTCGTAGAATATTAAATATTTCTGCGCACAAAAGCTGTATAACCCGCTCTGAGAGAGGCAAAACCTGCCAGCTGCCGTACTCAATAGAATTTACCACGACCATAGTTTTATAACCGGTTGCGAAAAGCAGTGGGGGGGGGGGGGGGCAGGTTCCATGAAAATCAGGGTCAATAATTGAATCAAACAATCGCCTCGACGGGTGAAATTGACAGGGCTAACTTTATCAAACAAGCATTGCTGGTAAACCGTCACCAGGCATCCGGCCTATTATAGGATAAGCAACGAGGCAACCATACAACGGTGGTCTGTGGCTTACGTTGTGGTCTTATGATAGAGGCGTCCAGCAAAATATCAACATGACGGAGGAAAAGGTGAAGGACAACATTGACCTCATCTTCAGGAAAGTTGTCAGAACGCTAAGGGGAGCTCGATTTCCAGTCCACTGATCTCCGAGCCCCATGAACATCATACGTATATTCATTTATCTACATACACGCCGCACAGATCACGATCTAGATAATCTGCAGCAGATCCTGTATATGTGGTTTTAGTATTAATACGGTGTGCACGATCTGTGTAGAACAGATCCAACCCAGGACCATGTACTATTGAACAGAGCACTCGCATCTGGCTCTCTCCCGGCAGCATGATCTGTAAGCCATGTACACCATACAAACCAGAGATCTGTTTGCTCTGAAATACACAGATTATCCATAGACCAGTAGGGATCTGATCTGCCCGGCGTGTGATATACCTGGTATTCACAAGGGCTCCGCTCCGCGTGCGGCTGACGCCGCCCGCTACGCTCGCGCAAGGCAAGGAAGAATGCAACTAAAAACATGTAAAGGGGGCAGAAAGAAGAGGCTCATGATTTGGTGCGAACAGCGATTTGATAATGCCAAGAGCTGCTTGTGCAGAGCAAATTGACTTGTTGTGCACAGCTGTGCTGTGTGCTTTTGCTGCCGGTGTTACGTTCTCTGGTGGATCGGTAGTACGGGGGTAATTTGCGTGGGGGAAAAAACAGCGGGCTCTGAAAGATCAAATACATGTAGAAAAAGAAAAAAGAAGAAAAGTAGTACACAACAACACGTATTATACCCGGTACTGCTCTATGTTCGAAAGAAGGCACACAGCGCAGCACGACACAGCACCGCAGCGAAGGGGACGGCACCGCACCGCACGGCTCCGCACGGCGCTACGCGGCGCTGCTGGGCTATATATAGCCGGACTGATCTGAGCTGGGCGTGCATTGTGATCCAACAGCGTAGTACCTGATGGTATGTACAAACCTAGTGTGGTGTAGTAGTACCGGTATGTTGTTATAAGGCTTAGTTTGGGTAGTAAGCTATTATTGGTTAACCTTTTGCAATTCGTCAAACAGACTAATGCCCCACTAGACTGAATGCCTTAACAAATGGCGTCGTCGACAGACCATGTTTTTTTTGGGTAGTGGGTTCAAATCCCACCATCCACATAACAAAGTTTTTCAGACTTTCCCCATGTCGAACTTGAAAGATACCCTTCCCGGTATCCCCAGGAAATGAAACCGCTTGGATTTTGACAGGTCCGCCCGTATATCCAGCCGGCCTGCTATTCCGCCGTTTCAGGGGGGAAGAGTGTTATAGGGCTTAGTTTGGGTAAGCTATTGGTCAACCTTTTGCAAGTTGGTCAAACAGACTAATACCCCACTAATACCTCAACAATGTACTATAAGCCTCAAGGTTTTCTCGTTGGTTCCAATCCCGGTGTCATCGGGGAAAAAAGATGATCCTCATGAAAAAAATAATAGATATCAATGTGACTTTGTGGTCTTCTAGTAGATAGACTGTCCGCTCATAAAAAGCCTGGTATTCGTTGGTTGGATCCAGGGGTCATATGAAAAAAAAATGATGCTCATGAAAAAAAATGATACTCCGAAGTGTATATTTGTAAAAAAATAATACTGGTAGATACCACTGCTGCTGTGACACTAATGTGGTATTCTATCGTAGTAGATAGACTCTCCGTCTATAATACTGGCCTTCGCTGGTTCGAATCCGTGTGTCATCGGAAAAAAAAACGATCCTCATGAAAAATCGATGCCTGGTAATTATTTATAAACTCTATTTGCAAAAATAAAACAGACATCAATGTGACGTTGTGGTCTAGTAGATAGACTGTTCGCTTATAAGCTTGCTCTTCGGTGGTTCGAATCTGGGTGTCATCGGAAAAACAAGTGATCCCCCCCCCAAAAAATCGATATATATATATTTGTAACAAAAAAATAATAACTTAGTAAGGTGGAGCAAGAAATCAAAGAAAAGCTGGACCGTTCCGCAAGTAATAAGTTGAACCGTCCGACGTCGGAGATGTCAGGGAAGCACCAACCGAGCGCTTCCAGCAAAAAGATATTCGTAAGTAAGTCTATATCGTCTCCCACAAACACCAAAAATAATTAATCATATCATACAAGTTATTATATAGGATGATATCAGTGCGCAGAACGACTATGGACCGGAATCGCCGTTGACAAAATCCAGGGCATTCATGTACTGTATCTTCAAGGAGAAAAAGAAAAAACGCGCGACCTGAGCATCACGCAGCTTGCAAAGATGCGTACGTATCGACCCTTGACTTGACCGAACTCACAGCTGGCGTATTTAAAACGTTTCTTTTTTAGTACTACTCCGGCCTGCTTGCTGCGCGCTCGCGCTGAACGACGAACACCTGGATTGTTTAGATGGCGCAAAATTTATTGCTAAATGGCTAGACTAATGAGCAAACCTCGAATAAGTAGAAACATATATTTACATCAGAACATGGCGTCATCATCCCTCTGCTGGTCGGTGTCACTGGCGAGCGACAGCGACATCTGCCAGCTGATACGATAGCTGTTACATACTTTGCCAAGAGTGCTCGGTACTTGGTAAGTTGCGCTCACATCTATGTGCGCACTGCAATTTCATCTCGCCCGACCTCGCAGACAAAACCTGTTCCACACCGAACCGCCACCCCGCCTATTTTCTTTATGAAACGTCGTTCGACTAGCGAAGGCCTACCGCTGCTGCTGCTGCTGCTGCTGCTGCTGCTGCTGCTGCCCTTCGTGACGGCGTCAGCCCTTCCGATAAACCAAGTACCACGCACAACATCGATATGATAGCCCTCTCACGAATGAAGCCTGTATTACTCTCCTATATGGACGGGAATATAAATTACGTTGAGATTTTCTTGTTCATCCATGCTACAAGTACCTGTATTTCCGTCCAGTTCTGGACTTAAATATTAGGGGTATTTTACTATCCCCGTTAGTACAACCATGTTTATTACATTTCCGTTCAGAGAGAGTACGTACGTACGTACGGGTACAACACGCAATTTAACTCGCGAGGTAACACAGCCCGCGGACGAATTTCCAAGCTGCTTTTCTCGACAACGGCGAGCGTTCAAACGCCGAGCAAAGCGTCTACGGACAGATATTAACGGTATATTTCTCACACAACTGTTTTGGTTGTATGTGCCCCCCTCCTTGTGGAGAAAATAGCTTCCGAAACTCGTCCCAGAGGGTTATAGGTGTGCGTGGTGCTATACTACAGCAGACACCGTATCTCGATCAGCAGCGGAGGTCGGCGATTCCAGATATCACACGACGTAGGGAGTATGTGACACCTCTGGCTGTATACCTTACCTTTGTGGTCATCATGCCGACGCCCAGCAGAGGATACCCGGTTCCCAGCTCAGAGCAGAGTCCTTATGTTCCACCTCCCTCGTACGTGGTCAAGCTGCAAGTACGAACCCTGACGTTGCTGACGAGCCAAGTCCAGCTAACCTCGAAAATGCGGCGAAATTATTAAACAATTACACCGAGAAGTAACAAAAAACGCGGCGCATTTACACCCTGCATGTCGGAAGCCGCATGCAATGAAGGGTGGAGCTGTGGGAGGGCGGAGGGGAAAAGCACGAAAGCCGGAAAGGCAAGCACGTGCATTGGGAAAGGTGAGACCCGAACTGCACAAGACGGAGTGCAGAGGAAAGAGCACAGCTTGGAGGGTCAGCGTGGAAGGAGTGCCAGCTCTTGCACCGAGGAGGGGGAGGGCACCACCGCGGTATCGCCAAGAAGGGAGGGCGATATAGCCATGCAAAATTCAGGGCCTGGTTGGACGGCCTTCCTATCTTCGCCAAGCACAAGCGTGATCGGATTGCCTCATCGTAGGGCGGCATCAACGTCCGTACATGCGAGGACTGTTGCTGTGCTCACGGCCCAGCAGGCGCCACCGAAGTGCCCTGGATCGAAGCTGTTTTCTGCGGTCAGTGTTGATGGTGAAGAGGGAAAGATGGATGATCTGTGGTGGGCGGAAGGTTCTTCGGTGCAGTCCCTACAAATTGCTTGCAGGTGACCGTGTCGGGGTTGGGGCTAGGGTTAGTGGTTGAGTTAGAGATATGGGTTGGGCTAGGGTTGGGGGTTGGATTAGGGTTAGGGGTTGGGTTGAGTCTACGCCCGTACCTTGATCCTATCCGGAATGCCGGTGGATGATTTGTAGTGGGCTGGAGGCGCTTCGGTCCTGTCTTCATAGATTTCTTAAAGGTGGCCGCCGTGTCAGGGTTGGGTCAGGGTTGGGTCAGGGTTGGGGTTAGGCTTAGGTTTGGGGGCTAGGCTAGGGTTAGGGTTAGAGGTTTGGTTGGGTCTACGCCTGCATCTTGATCCCGCTAGAAATACCGGCGGATGATCTGTGGTGGATGGAACGTGTTTTGGTGCAGTCGGTACGGAATGCTTGCAGGTGACCGGCGTACTGCGGTCGTGTCATACATATCTCCGCGGCTTTCCAGCATGATTCAAGTAGACCAGACACCTAGCATGTCGAATGTCGGTTTCAAGTCACACCACAGTTTTTGCAGAGCTGCTGTACGAGTACGACTACTCTACTCGTGACGAGGTACTCGTACTCGTATCACGCTGTGTGGCACGCAGTACGCACTGAGGTATGACTGATGTGCCGATACTCGTAGCACAGCGGAGCAGTGTTCGTAGCAGCCAACAGTATTGACGTTTGCAGCGGCAGTGATCATGCTGACATGCTGATGCAGCCAAGGGTGGTTAAGGAGTTCGAACGGAACGGCACACGCCAAATTGAACATGAAGAGACCATATTCCCCAATTCACTGGGGTCTCTTAGCCGAAAAGGCTTTCTTGGCGGTCTTGTTGTCTGATCCTGTGATTTTTGGTGATTTTCACCTTTGGTCCGCTCATATGACATGTATGACCTTGACTATTGTGCAACCCCGTTTTCTCAGTCCAAAACTTTCTCCAGGCGTGAATCTCGCTGAAAAATCATACCAGGTACCTGGTACTACAAGTACCTGGTACGTTTTTCGTCGACCCGATCCCGCGATTGACCCCCATAGAACAAGACTGCTCGCAAGTACGAGAAATCGATAGTCGGCACGCAGAAAGACGGCCGGCGCCAATTCCCACCTTTCCGTGTGCCGCCTTGCGCACCGCAATGCGGCTGACAACGACTTTTACACACCTCGGACAGATCACGGTCTGTAGATCATCTAGATAATACATTGATAGATACTGCAACTGTTTTTATCATTGTGCTAGATCTGGTGGTACATACCCAACCCAAGAAGTATGCGCTATTTTTTTTAATGGATCATTGAGGTCATCCGGCTCTCGCCCCGCATCATGATATGTAGGTCATGCAGGTTATTTCGACCGGGGGTCTATCTGCCCTGAAATATAGATCATCTGTGGCTCAATAGGGATCTGCTCTGCCCAATGTGTGGACTTTTCCGGGCATTTTTTTTTACCCACCTTTTAAAGTGACTTCGAATAAACCGAGTTGAAAACACCGGACGCTCATCAGTATAATTCCACCCATCCGTTCCGTCTCTCAATGCGCGCGGGGAAGACTGTTCGGACGCTTCGACCACGTTCGTCGATGTGAGTCGGAAGGGTGGGTGTGTAGACAGGATGGGCAAGGGCGGAAACCCTAACCCATCCTGTCATCTTATGGTCTTAACCTACACATCTCACCAGGCATCATCTAGTCATCCTTATCATCTTATCGTCTTAATCTAAACATCTTGCCAGGCATAATCTAGCCATCTTTACCATATTTGTATTGTTATCATCTTACTCGAAGTACGCTACGGGACACGCACCTAACAAGAAAAAAAATACTGAGCCAGGCTGGGGTTCTTATGTGGGAGAGGGTGAGTTCCAAAAACAGTACACTAACTTCAGTATAATTATATCGGATCCCGGGATTTCTAAATTCCTTTGAATACCGGCCTGCCTTTCTTCTTACCCTGTTTCTTGCCAGGTGTCCTATACTGTACCAGTATCATCTTATCATCTTATCATCCTATTTTGTCGTCTTGTTATCTTACCACCCTATCATCTTATCATGCATACATATCATACATGCTTCCCAGGGATGCGAAGGGAGACGTTCTGGACCCCTGGCGGCTGAGCGAGCTTCTCATGGATGTAGGCGCGATGTCGGTTTCTGTGGATGATTCCTCCCTGGGAACCGAAGACGAAAGCCCGATCTTGCAAGACCACAGCAACTCGAAGGTATTTTTAACTCGTACTTTCACCGCAAGTGTGCACATGTTTGTGATGGAAAAGCTTTACATGTAGAGTACAGAGTCGTCCCACGGTAGGGGTTGCAGTTGTAATATTGCGGCAAAAAGTCCCTGGGCGATTGAGTTCCTCATGTGAGGAACTGCCGGTCAATGAAGTAATTTCACGAGTACATATTGTTCTAGGACTAAGGCATAGAAGCTTCGTCGGGTTGTGCGAACGAATGCCTTCCAAGTCATTTTTTTTCGGGTGAGATATTGAGTTCCTTATGTCAGGAGCTCAGGGACTGATCGATCATGCTGCAACCTTACCGTGGGATGGCTCTATTATCCGGAAGAAGGAAACCCCAATGCGGCCTTCACTTTTTGACTCGGCTGGCCTCAACGGCGCCTCGGCTCTTGCACTCGGGTGGGAAACCACCGATTGTCGGCGAAGACCGTAGTTTCTTCGTTTGTCCACGGCGGCAGGTTTTCGGTCCTTATCATTTTGTTCGATCCTTTCGTTCCTGCTACCTCCGTGATGGTGACATGCATTTTATCCTTCCGTTCATGCTCCCTTCGTGACGACGACAGATGTCGATCCTTTCACTCCTTCCCGTTCCTTGACGACCACAGGCATTCGATCATTTCGTTCCTGCTCACTCCACTCCACCACGTTTGTTGACAACAAAAGGTGTTAATCCTTCCGTTCCTGCTCCCTCTACGGCGACGACAGGATCTCTATCTTTTCAAACTTTCTTACTTTTTGACGACGACAGGCATTCGATCCTTCCCTTCCTGCTCCGTTTGCCACGTTTGCTGACGATGTTAGACTTTCGATCCTTTCGAGCCGCCAATTGTCGATGAAAACCACTGTTCCTTCCGTTTGTGCACGATGACGGGCCTTCGATACTTATGTACCGCCGATCGCCCCCAAGTGCCTTTTATGATTTGCACAACAAGCCTTCGATCCCTCCGATTTCCACTCTCTGCGCCACCGGGTGAAACCACATGTGGGACGGGAGCAGCCGAGAGTTCACGGGAAACGCCTCATCCGGACTTACGAACAATCAACAGCTTATTCTTCGTTTTTCGGTCTCCGACCTCTCATACTCCTCTCATTTCCTCATTTCATAAAAATATTGTAACGACGACGTCAGCTGTGAGTTCGACGAAGTTAGGGTCGTTACTCATCTTTCCAAGCTGCGTACTACATCGGTCGCTCGTTTTTAGTCAGGTTCACGAGGCAGGACTAATAAATATAAGATTACATTTTACTACATTATTTATCATGCATGACCAAGTGTTAGATTGGTAATACATCAATCTCGTTTGTTCACGATGACAGTACATCATTCGATCGCTCTGTTTGCCTCGCGTGGGGCACCACTAACAACAATTTGTTGGTAATCCCCTTTTTTTGTTCGTTCGTCCACGGCTTCAGACCTTCGATCCTTTCGCTCCTGCTACCTCCATGATGACGACATAAATGTGTTCCAATCCTGTCCTTCCCGTTTCCTCCCTGACGACGACAGGTGTTCGATCCTCCCAATCTCTGATCACCCTCTCCCGTCTTCGCTTGTCCCCGACGGCAGGCGTTCGATCCTTCCGTTCCGGCTCCCTCCGTCACCGGGCGGAAAGACATGTGGGGCGGGAGCAGCCGCGTTGTGGCTCTGTTTCCGGGAGAGTGGGACCTGAAGGGGGTGGTGAAGACCGTCGAAGAGGTGATAGCTCATCCGGCGCGTGCTATTGCAGTGGTAGCACCTACATCTACGTCATGCTTCATGCTCCTAATTCCCCAAGCTCTGTAGCTCACCCAGCAATCGGCTTTGAGAAATATTACTATTGTACCAGGTATAATGTAAGCCCGATACACAATCCCTGCGGGCGATATTAGGTAAACGTAACGAATAAAACGGTGCAATCGACATTTGGTCCGAAGATGTTCTGCTGAACGCCTCCTTGTCTGAGGAGCTCCGGCCGTGGGAACAAAAAAAGGGATCACCAACGCAACCCCTACACGACTGCGCGGTTCCCAAACGATGCAGGTTTTCGACCTGACAATTCCTTTGGCATTCAAAGCGGAAGCTGTGGTTGACAAGGACTGGGTGAAAACTGTACAGGTGAGATGACTGGGCTAATGATGCGCGTCGAGGCTCTGTTTCTGTGTGAAGAGAAGCAGAGGTGGTCCCGAGAGACCGTACACAACAATTACGGTAGACTTTTTGTGATGAAGAAAACAGATTGGTTGAGAAAACGCTCATATGGCCCAATGTGGAAAGAAGAAAAGAGCGCTTGTTTGTTCTTGGTAGTGCGATGTGTTCGTGCGCATACTTTTCGGTTTGGTGTGCCTGGTCGATCTCTCGTTTTTTCTCGTAACCCCTTTTGAACAGCAGCCCCAAATTTTTGTGGGGGGCTCTTTGGGATCAGCGTGGAATCGATTTTGCAGTGGTAAACTAGTTATGCTTGTGGTAAACTAGTTATGCTTGTCGAGTCGCTGTCTTTGTAAGGAGAGATGCAGAGGTGGCACGTTGAAGAACACTTGCGATTATCAAGAAAAGGGATGTTGTGAGGCCGATGTATCACGCAGCTTGCAAGGATGAATATAGTATAGTATAGTATAGTATAGTGTAGTATAGTATAGTATAGTATAGTGTAGTATAGTGTAGTATAGTATAGTATAGTATAGTATAGTATAGTATCGACTACAGACCCTAAAATTGTCTATCTCACAGCTGACGTAGTTAGAATAGTTGATCAAGTACCTACACCATAACCACGGAGCTAACAGGCTGACTCTGACTGTTAGCTCAGTGGGTATAGTGTATCTCTATCAACTTGTTGCGACAATGGAGAAAAGCGATTTGACTGACAAGGCGCTTGACCCTTCTACAACGGGAACCCCGTTTTCGGGGACTAGAACTTTACTCGGAATCAGTATAGGAAGGGGTTTTGGGTCTCTGAAGGGGATAAGAAGCCAAAATGTGGAATACACTATAACCGCTCCAATATTCATAACATGGTAGCAGTTGGCGCTAACTGCTAGCCCAGTGGTTTCGGCGTATCGCTTACATAGTTATCTCTGTGACAATGACGGTTTTAGACGGGGTGACGACCCATTCGACCGCTACAGAGCTACATATGTTGATTTGTTTATTTATTTTTGTCGTTTTTTTCTTCGTTGATCGTACCTCAGGCTGTCTGGTCTGTGGGTACGTACAACCACGATATCCTGAAGCTAAATGACGTCGACCGATGAAACAAGGAATTGACACGTCTTTACCCCTTCAGGACTGCACCCTTCTTTTTGCGACAAGATACTTGAAATTAGTGTGGAACGCTTCTTGTGGTGGCAAAAAAAGTTCATAAGTACCTCGTGCTATTAACACTATTAATACTATTCAAAAGCTCCTTCGGGATTTCAGAAGTGTTGAAAACAAATGGCTTTTAATTCAGTTACAGCGCAGCCATGCGAAGCTATCGCGCTAGGGCTGCTGAAGCAGGAAATCTCAGCCATGGATGGAATCCCCGAACTTCAACGCAAGGGGCTGCACCCCACGCGCGCTGCATGACACTACAATGTACGGCACGCTCACACCATGCAGAGGACCACACTTGACATGCGACTCACCGTGCCGAAAAATAGAGACCCATTTCTAACTAAGTGTTGTGTGCGGATGCTATTAACATTACAGTATATTAATACGATAGAGGAAGCACTTTTGGGCAAAGCTATCATCTCATCTCAATTTCGGGGTTTCTCAACACCATATCTCGCTTGAATTACGTTCTTGTTTGTGGCGTTTTTTTTTTCATTTTATACCTAGGCCATGAGATTGTTCATTTCTATCGGTTGCATTTTTATTTTTATCAAAATGGATCAATTGTTTTGGTGGGGTATATACGAAGAAGTAGTTTAGCAAGCCAAAAGCCTTGCAGGGAAAAAACAATGGTTGCTGCACCTCCAACGTATTAGTACACTATTAGCACTATTACTACTGTTAGTACTGTTACTACTATTACTACTATAGCATGTGTCTGCCCTCTATACAAGTATAGCTCGCTGAGATTTGTCTCTAGTACTGACCTAATTTTCCGGCAATGCACAGAAGTTCACGGCAGCTAGTAATATTTTACGGCCTGAATTCCTAGCGACGGAGCTACACTACCTTTTCGTCGCTGGGTCCCAAAGGGTTAGCAGTAGGTGATCAACTGGGAAGCGATGCTCTTCGTACCAAAATAGGTGGCAGATAAAGGGTGTGACGACATCAGTTTTACTAAATAATGAAGTGATGACAACACTTGCCAATACCGTAACTACCGGAACTACCGTATAAGACCCAATGAACTAACTAGTATGGTTGGAAGGCGTTTGTGCTTTACAACATGCCTCCTAGGCCATCATATTTTTCGTTATAGTGCACGTTCTTTTTCCTTCAGGAATAGAGGTCCTCGACGGAGGAATCAAACATAAAATTTGACGCACCCTTGTAATACCGTAGCGTCGTCAATCCGACACTGCCTCATTTCCTCTACCGCCGCTCGATTTAATCACTCTTGTGCCCAGGAAGGATGGGATCCCATCGACGTCGGAAGATTACGCATCCGGTTTCCGTGGCACGAAACTCTCTCTCCCTCGGAACAGAAGCCAAACCAGGTGCGCTTGTTACGTTGCATGCATTGACTTCGTCTGTCTCGAACGGGAAATTAATTCGTTTTTCTCACTCCACCCCCTTATGTATGTCTCGGAGACGTTATGTCTCGGAGACGTGGGTGCTTCACCAGCAGACGCCGTATGCGGACAGACGCCACGCGTAAGAGCGCACGTTTTTGTTGTTGTGGGGACGAAGATAAGGATGAGGTGGCGGTAGTGGTGGTGGTGAGGGTGGACTCGCATCATAGGCATGGCCGTAGTCTTAAGTAAGAAGGTAGACCCTCACACCCCTACGAGCGCAGTGCCGGGACAGACCACGTCGGGGGTTCGCCGACCAGGCAGGCATTGCTTGGTGGGGGGGAAATGGGGACACCTGCAGCACTCCGTTGAGGAAGCGACGAAGCGAACGCTGAAACATTGCCACCGGTGGACTTTGCAGCACCTCACGTGTTTTGCGTTTCTTGCGGTCGAGCAGGATTTATTCCCCCCCAGCGGTGCACTAGTACCGGTCGCGTTTGTGTATGAATGCTGCGTGAACGTTAACACTTGTGGCTACCGATATATAGCGACCAAAAAAACGAGAAAATGGCTTGCCACACGTCTATTAATAGGGAGAGCATGCAGCAGTACGGGTATCTCCGTGCTGGGCGCGTGTCGAGCAGCTCCTTACGTTTCAGCTCGGACACATTCCCGGCCCCAGCCGGCGCGGGCTGCTTCCCGTGACCGATGCTGAAATCGTCAGTTACTTTCGGCGTTTCGTTTTCTTCTGAAGCTCCAAGAGTTTTGTTTGTTCGGGATGTGTTACGTTTTGCAGCTCCATAGTTTCGTTTCCTTTCGACTTTTTCTTTCTTTTTAGACACCCACAGGGGTTGCATGCCGTCCTTGAGAAACCACCCGGAGAAATTCTCCGCTACCTTTTCCCTGTAACGCTTAGCTTAATCGAAAGGTCAAGCTAGGCACTTGGTAAGCAATCCTCGTTTTTTGGGTCGCTATTATTGGGTCTCAAAATGTGTTTCAACCATTTTTGGCGTTCCCCGCCACCTTTAACATTGGTTGCTCGCAAGGTGGAGCTTGAGCTGGAGGGAGGGAGGGCATTTGGTACCGGGGAACATCCCACAACTTCCATGTAAGAAGTTCGTTTCAAGTTAGCCGTACATGTCGAAGTTCGTTTCATGTCAACCGTGCATGTCGTTGCACAGCTTTGCACCCAAATGCACTGGGTGACGTCCCACTAACTACCGTTCAAGAAATCCGTACCAAAGTTTCTACCTGGTATGGTATTAGTTGACGCTGCCGCTGATCGTTCATGCAAGAATTGGATTGAATGAGGCCTCTCGCCCCGAACCAGCGGGGCTTCGCCCGGCACAAACCACCGCGTTGTGTGAGCGCCCAGCACGGTGGCCTTCGCTGGGAATGAAACGACCGCGGAGATTACCGATACCACGCGCGAAACCACGCTGCAGTGCACGGTGCACAGCTGTGTACAGCTGGCAACAACGTATACGGTCACTTTGGTACAAATTCCTTGCATGAAAGTTGAGGAATGTTGCGAGTAGTTACTTTGATCGAATTTCTTGCTTGGGAGTTGCGGAATGTTCCTAGTAGTTGCTCATGGAAGTGGTGGGTGTTCTCCAGTAGTTACTTTTATAAGAATTTGTTACATGGGAGTTGCGGTATGTTCCGAGTAGTACTGTCAAGTTTTTCTCGGTACAAGCACGATGTCACAGCAGTGTTCGCACCGTGCCGCGTTCCATCCTACCGCTTGTTTGTTGGCGGATTGTGAGGTATGACGTGCTGCGCAGTGTAAATATAATACGGGTTTGGGGCATGTTTTGTCGTTTACCACCTAAACACGTGCGTTTACAGGGTCCGTACACTTGAAGGACATTCAGTCCACATCTAAATCCCGAACGTCGCTTGTATTGGTCAACCTCAATTTTGGCGCTATTGCCCTTTCTTCAACTACCTTTTTTCTTGTTTGCCCTTTTTTCGCCGGAAGTATGGGACACGCAACCTTGTTTTTACAAATGCAAATACATTCGGAGGCGTTGAAATATTGATACCAAGCTCAAAGAACCCTTTAGGACTTCAAACGGCAAAACAAACTTCGAAAAAAACTGGCCACACGAAGCTTAGCCCTTTCTGCTCAACTACGTGTTCGAAGTGCAACTTGACGGACTATACAACACGCCACGCCTGCAGCACGATGATGCTTGTTGCATGCGTATGTTCCATCACTATCCGATCCCATCGGCTCGTAGCGAGGCCCGAGAGGTGCGTGCCAATGGATAGCGGGACACAGCAGCAGTACCACGAGTACGCCTATGATACGTGTTGCTTGCTTAGCAGGTGGATGTGTCTGACGCGTGTCTCGTGTCTTGTATTATTGCTTACTTTTACAAGTACTACTACCGCTTTCGGCTTGTTACCACGCTGGTTGCCTCCCATGACATGTTGCTATCAATCAATACTCGTAGACGGGTGATGAAAAGTATGTTGTCGCTTTTTTTGGTCGCTTTTTTTTGTCGCTTTTTTTGGTTGCTAAACTGGGGCCCGAAAGTGGCCATTTCAGGGCTTTTCGTGGGACGAGCCGGGTCGAGTCGAGTCGGCATGAGCCAGGTCAGGGTGACCCGACGCGATCTTACCCGACCCGTGAGACTGAAAGCCGCCTGACCCGACCCGACCCGACCCGACCCGCGGGGGTTTAGAAACCTTCTTACTCAGCCCGCGGGCCGGTTGATGACACGTGAAAACCCTGGTTAATTTGGCCCTTGGCTTTCTTGCACGTTTCGATTGTATTGGCGATTGTATCGGTAGGTGCTGCTTGTGGTTGGAGGAGGTCGTCTCTGGGCAGCGGGTATTGGACTATGGCAGCGGCAGTGGAATATTGGGCCTGGCGGCGCTTTCGTTCGGCGCCAAAGAGGTACAGCACAAGACACCTGGTACTAAACATAAGTTACTGACTCAAGCTGAGTTGTTTATTTCGGAGAGGGCGCGTTCTAGCACACAATTTTCAATATAAGCCCCCCCGGTTTTTCGCATTCCTGTAAGTACCAGCCTGCTACTCTTATCACCTCGTTTTAAATAGGTGTCCTGCCCTGTGCTGTGCTGTACTGGTACTCGATTAAATTTCGCAAGCGCCCTGGTCGCTCCAAATCGCCGTGTCTATCTGTATCTGCATCTGTGTCACAACCCCCCCCCCCCCTCCCCGCACGAAGAATTTTGGTACACTACATATTAAAGCGAAAACATCGCTATCCTAGGAGAGATGGTGTCCACGAAAGGCCAAAGAGGGAAGGGCCTGAGATAAGCAAACCTTTTATGAAAATTATGGAAAACACACACAATGAGCGGCATGATGTCGAAGGTATGGGAACGGTGCCTCGTCTCGATAGCGACGCGTTGTCAGTGTTATTAACCGTTTTGGGACTTGATTATGGTGTACAGTTTTGGTTATAGCATACAGACCAAAAAGCGACGAGCGTGATGTGATGTGATGTGATGTGATTATCAAGCGTCTAGCAAAAACGTAAAACCACCCGAGCATTGAAATGCCTCGCGCTTGCCGCACAGCTTCCTGCGTTCCAGTTTGAACGAATACATCTCCTAGACCAGCAGCTCGGATTGCTTCATGTGGCCGATGCTGTGATCGGCAATTTTTGTCGCCCATTTTTACGTCTGAGTTCCCCAAAGGGTTATAAGGCAAGCAGCAAATGAGTGCCCCTCTCCCGCCCCCCGCCGCCCGCCGCCCGCCGCGCGTGCTGTCGCGCGGGCCATCAGGCGGTTGGTATCGAGCTGGACTTGAGCGCCATCGCAAGTGCTGCTGTAAACGCCGCGAGAAACGGCCTGCACATGGACACCTACTATCCTCATGAGGTAATACGCGAACGGTGGGTCGTGTAAACGCGGTGCTATTATAAGGTTTGGTAGCTCTTTTTCGCCATTTTTTTTCCTACTGACGGGGCGGGCGCCTCAACTGAGGTACAACCTAATACACTACCATTACAATAATACAACAGTACAACAATACAACAATGCACTACCCATAGAAAAATACAACAACAATACAACAATACAACAATACAATACAACAATACAACAATACAACAATGCAATAATACAATACTTGTACTAAAACACCGGAACAATACTACAATACAATAATAGAACACTAGAACAACAGAACAATAGAACAATGGAACCGAAGCTCATTTTTGTCCACGGTTTTTCACGGGTCGTGATCCGGCCCGCTGGTCGCGTCAGGAGGTTTTGAAAAATCTCGCGGGTCGAGTCGGGTCGGATCAGGAGGTGTTCGAGATGTCACGTCGTGTCGGACTGGGTCGGATCAGGAGGCTTGCAAGTATCACGCATCGGGTCGGGTCACGCTGATCAGATCCGACTGGTATACACCGGTATATCGAGAACTGATGCGGCCCGCAAAAAAAAACTGTTTTTTTCACAGTGCGTTTCGGGATATAACTACTAGCACGATAACTATGCCATGGGATTGCTCATCGCGGTGAACGTTCATTTTTTTAAAGGCCGTTCTTGGGCGAGGTATACATCTCCTCAATCGACGAACCTCAAAAGAAATTCGGCCTATACCCCTGCCGCGTATTGGTGGCTAGGGCACGGGGCCGTGTTTCGTGTTTTTTTCAGGAGAAACGTGTCCCTAGGAGAAACGTGTCCCACGTGCACGCTTGGCTCTGGACTGAAGTATATGGACCGCTGGCGCATTGCTGAGGGTGTCAAACGGTCCATATACTTCAGTCCAGGACGGTGTGTATGATAGCATATTGTGTAGTTGTGGCTACTCGTAGCCCGTGATGCTATCTTGCTAAGCAAGGTTGCATGCGTTTCAAGTGAAAAATTTAGACCAATGGTAGAGGTAAAACTTGCGCTGATCGATTTACGCCATACCAAGCGTTCGTGAAATATACTACTAATAGAGCAACGGGTTAGATACGCGGTGGAATGTCATGACACACAGCTGGAACGTCCTGCTTGCAGTTAGCTGATGCAAACCGTATTTTTTATTGTCTCTGCCCTTCGACAATGTAGCGTGCAACAGATGGGGATTTTCCGGTAGAAACTCTAAAATCCTTCTGTAAAGCAGTAGTAGTTCTTTTATGACTCTCCGCCAACCATTTCCCAATTTCCCTGCTCCACATATTTTCATGTTCTAGCTATCATTCATCCTATCCCTCATCAATGTCCCATCCCCAGGTCGTTGGGCGCAGTCCTCCAACTTCTTCCCCCCTTCCCCTAGCGGCCCATGTAGATGCGCAACATATCTACAGCGCTTCTACCACGTACTCCAGTAGAGGTTTTGGGATGTCGCGGTGCTCAACCGCAATTTTTGTTCGTTCGAAAACACCACGCCATGCCCCGTTCTTGAGCCATGTTACGGTGGGGATGGTACCTTCGATCTCTTTTTTTTTCTTTCTTTCTCTGGATGACGAGGGTCCTAAACTCGAAAACCGCACATTTTTTTTTTTCGTACCCCCAAGCTCATCTGTTAAAAAAGTCATCTGACGCGTACTACGTTAGAGGTAGCACTTTTCGGCCTAAAACAAAACACATTTTTGAATGACGGGGCTTCTTAACCTTAGCCCTTAGCCTTAAACCTTAGCCCTTAATCTTAACCTTAACCCTTAACCTTGACCTTAACCTTAAACCTTAACATTAACCTTAACCTTGAACCTTAACCTTAACCTTGACCTTGACCTTGACCTTAGCCTTAGCCTTAGCCTTAGCCTTAGCCTTAGCCCTAACCTTAACCTTAACCTTAACCTTAACCTTGAACCTTGAACCATAACCTTAGCCTTGACCTTAGCCTTAGCCTTAGCCTTAGCCTTAGCCTTAGCCTTAGCTTTAACCTTAACCTTAACCTTAACCTTAACCTTAACCTCAACCTTAACCTTGACCTTGACCTTAACCTTAGCCTTAGCCTTTGCCTTAGTCTTAACCTTAACCTTAACCTTAACCTTAACCTTAACCTTAACCTTGACCTTGACCTTGACCTTAACCTTAGCCTTAGCCTTAGCCTTACCCTTAGCCTTAGCTTTAACCCTAACCTCAACCTTAGCCTTAACCTTAACCTTAACCTTAACCTTAACCTTAACCTTAGCCTTAACCTTAATCTTAACCTTAACCTTAGCCCAAAATTCGTGGGATTGCGATTCCAGATCTTTCACAATGATTTTTTTTTATACCAAAGCCACGAGTTTGTTCATCGGGGTGCGCCGTGACTTCGCTCATAATCAGTGTTTGCGCTCACCATCAGTCTTTGCGCTCATAATGGGTGTACCTGTACGGTAGCGTGTGCCAGTGTGTCATTTGTTGTATGCCTAGCCAATAAGATCGATTGCCGGGTTTACGCGTACCTGTGAATGCCAATCAAACTCGTTTTCGTTGGGGTGAGCTATAGACCTGCTGTTGATGTGACTGGCCTGACGAAAAAATAGGTGCCTCCCCTACCGGGTAGCATGGCTTTCTTTCCGCACCTTCGTGCTACCACCTCCTCCAACAGTGTTGAGGTCGTTCCCCTACACATGACGCATGCAGTTCGTTTCATGTAGTACGACCAAAATGTACACCTACCCAATATTATGTTTTGGTTGCGGTCATTCAACATATATTCATGTCTCGTAGTTTGTCACGGCAGCGCTCGTATTTCTCTAGCTTTAGGAAGAATAGTCGGCACAGGCATTGCATGTGCGGGATGTTGATGGGTACAAAAAACGATTTGATAGTAACGATTTGATAATAACGATTTGATAATAACGAATTGATAGTAACGAATTGATAGTAACGAATTGATAATAACGAACTGATAATAACGATTTGACAATAACGATTTGATTTGGAGAGCACACACAGAGAGGGGGGCACACTTGCCCAACAAGTAAAACGTTTCGCAATCCTCTGCTTGCTCCAGGTAGGCGCGGGTGAAGATCTGGACCTGATGTTGACTAAGCTGGCTGTAAATGAGCATGTGGCCAAACTCTTGCCGATCGACGGCTCCAGCGCAGGTACGTTCAAGGGGGGTCGTAATCGTTTCCATGCAGGACTGTAGCATGTCAGACTTTATAGACCCTCTCACCCTTACAATGCCGGGACGGAACGCATCAGGTTTTCACCGACCAGGAAGACGTTGCTTGCGCCAAGCGCGAATATGTAGGGGGAAAATGAATAACTAAGCAATTATATTCAGGGTTGGAGGAGAGAATACATATATCTTATACTACGGGGGGGTAGTCGAGTCGAACTAACTATCAGTACTATTAGTAGTTAATTGATTAAGTAATTGTGCGTGTTTTGAGGTGGTGGCGGGGATGATGGGGGCGACGATTTGGACCTGGTGTTGACCCGGTGTTGAATAAGCTGGCTGTAAACGAGCATGTAGCCAAATTGCAGCCTATCGACGGCTCCAGCACAGGTACAGTTATTTTCTCGCGTTGGCGCCGCACCCGTTAGTGCGGGCCACCAGTTCAGTGCGGTGCAAATAGCTTGTCACGGTTGTATCTCGTCCTACAGACTACCGTGCTATCCCTGGCTAAGTCGAGGTCCCACCCCAGGACGGGTAGTGCCATCTGACACGGCACCGCACCAAATCAAGGCTTCGTATTTTTGTTTTGCGCGCTTGAAGCGAACATTGTTGCCGGCATACGCTCAGCTTGTTTTCCGCGCTGCTCCCTATGGATACATTTTCACGATGTAGCAGAGTGATTGCGTCCATCGGTGCACAGAAACTTATCTTGGTAGGCCGTTGGGCATTCGAACAGAATACTTACTTATCCTTGCGGCATGCTATTGGTTGAATGTTGTTTCTGTAATCGCGTGTTGCCCCCTGTTCTACTCTTCAATCGCTATGAAGCGTTGGCCGACCATCGCTCATCGCTCTCAACCTTCGTTTTTCTCATCCCATCTATGATCTTCGCATTTCCTGCCCCCGCTCCCTCCCTTTTCAAAACTCGGACACGGGGTCACATAGCAGACGCCCCCCCCCCCTCCCCTCCCCACGACGGTACGCGCCTTCATTCCTATCGCGAGATGCCTTATGCTGTCCAAAAAGACGCCTCCCTACGAGACTGCATGTTTTTTTTTTTCTGGTATTGGCCAACCACCGCTCTCGGTCTTGTCCTGCGTTAACCCATTTACTGCTACGATGATTATCCCACACTAAAATCTAAGCATGTTGCCCCTAAAAAGGTGAACCCAAAAACATTAAATCCACTTCTAACGTGGTCGAAACACCCTTTGCAATGGTCTCCTCTCGACGTGTTTTAGGAGCAATGGAGCCTCTATCGGTTGCTGATGGGAGCGCCTTTCCCGCGAAAGAACTTGGCACCTTCGACGTAACGGTTGCTAACATTCTAGCCGAGCCAATCATGAGGCTCGAGCCCGTCTTCGCACACTTCACTCGTCCAGGTGAGATCACGGTGTAACTGTACGACATATTTCATTATCATACTGTAAATAATATCTGTGGCCGCGTAATAAAAAGGCGTCCCTGCACCCTGTACTTCGCGGCTTCGACGTTGTGGTTGCTAACTTATAAGCCGCCAATCATGAGACTCGAGCCCGTCTTGGCGCATTGCAGTAGACCAGGTGATGTCATGGTATAGCTACACGTAAGTATCCCATTTTTTTGAGGGATAAAGTCCTTGGCGCGAAGATATAGGGGTATATTGAGTACCTCTTTTCGGCCAAAGTGTTTTTTACTGGTGGGGCTCCTCAGTTAATACTATTAATAATAGTCAATTACACTAATAAACTACCCAATATCGTGTTGGAATACCGGTACCTTTTTGTGGGTTGCGGTATTGTTCATGTTGTTCATTTTTGATCGATACTATTACCTACAATGTTACCTGCCTGGTATAGTATTAGCTATAGTATTAGCTATATTATTATGTATAGTATTATCTATAGTTATTATCTATGGTATTATCTATAGTATTATCTATAGTATTATCTATATCATACGTGGTAATAGGTCAGGGGATTGTTCGTCTGTTGAATTTCACGCGTTTTTATTCAAAAGCCAGCTTTTCGGACAGTTACATAGCTTCACAATTGAGCAAGCAGCCTCAGAACGTTCACGCGAACCCCCACCGTGGCACACGTGTTACCAGGTACCTACCAAAGTGGTAACCAGGCTAACTATGCTAACTATCTAACTATGGTACTTATGGTGCTTATGGTACCGGGTACGGCGCTATAATAGAAACATCAGTTCTCACGGCGCATCGACCGAGTCGAGATTACGTCAAGTGCTGCTTTGATGCGAAATTATTTGTGTTCGTGACTGTGATGGAAAACGTGCAGAATACTGACCCGTTTGGGAGCCATGTATGACGCGTGCTATGACAGAGGTGCTGTACCTTTTTCGACTTGGCCTTTTTCTGAACGACGCGGCGCCTTGACCCTCCCTCAACCCTTCTTCGCCGAAAATCGTCGGATTGCTACCATTATCGTTTTGCCGTGTGTTTTGGTGGCATGTTTACAGTAGGCCATGGGATGGATTGTTCATCGGGTAGCGCTTTTATTTTTGTCCCCATCAATCAGTTTGTGGGTGAGGTATGGAGCTCCTCATCAGGTTAAGAGCCTCAGAACACACACATGGTGCACCTGTACCGCAGCATGCGTCGAACTATTTCGCATGCGCGATAAGACCCACGACAAGTGCTGTCACACCATAGTGCGAGAACGTCACGTACGATAATTCATGCTATGCGCGTGAAGTCCTTGGGCCGGAGTCCGTAATAAAAGCATCACCCCCTAACCCACCTGTCGCGCTGCATGGTGTGCCTGACCCCCAACATTGTCCATTTTTGTTCGTTATTTCTTCACTCTGAAGCCCGAAAAGGGCTACAACCTTAGTGACAAGAGTTGAATGACTTCGGCCGACATCTTCAAGTAACGAAAATCGAAGCTAGCTGTGCAAGCATGTATATTCCCACTCTGGCAGCGGCGCTCACGAGAAGCAAACCGAAGTTTCGCATTGTGATACTACTCTGATGCCATTGCTGCCAACTTCACAACCAGCTTCATATGCATTCGAGACATTTTATAGTTTCCATATATTGCCTTTACGACGTTAGGCGAAGCCCTAGCTTTGAGACATGTATGCCTGGGCCGGCTAAACGTGCTCGTTGAGGGCTGCTATGCAACATCTATCGTGTATAATCCTCCGTCCCGGAGGCAATCGAACATCCGAATTGCCGTCCCCATATTGTGTACCAGGTACCTCTTGACAACCAATAACGCTGCCTGCACCACACATGCGCTGTCGTTCAACGTGATCAGCGGGTGTAAAATACCGTGCCCGACTAACACCGCCTGTGTTACTCCGTTAACACTGCCTGCGTTGTTGAGCTGACAATGCCTGTGTTGGCGTTCGGTGGGTATTGCAGGGGGAAGACTAGCACTCTCGGGAGTGTTGGAGAAGCAGGCGAACAGCGTCCTGGAGGCCTACAGGGGTAACTTTGAATTAGCCGTGACGGAAAGCATGGGCGGATGGGTACTCATCTCCGGTGTGCGGCGCGGCGATAGCTACGATGATATCACACGTTCGTCGTAACATGGCATCCATAGATCGGGGTGCCGACGCTGCCTTTCATCTGCTAGGCTGTAGACTGATTTTGAATATGACCGGGGTGTGAAGTATTTTAGACGCAGAATTTGAACATGTGCCAACTGGGTATATAGAAAAAATAGGGAATATCATATCGCATCATATCGCATCATATCGCATATAGCCCTGGAAGGAATTCAAGGAACAAACACGTGCGCTACGGTGCGGGTACGGGTACAGTACCCCCATTTGGTACGGGTACAGTACCCCCTTTTGACCAATTTAATCATAACTGACGGGTCCTCAATTAGAGAATGAGACTATTTTGACGATTAGGCTAGCGAACTGTCCTATCTAGTTGGGTTGTCGTTTGTGTTTTACAGTGCTATACGCCATACCAGCTAAAGATATGCCTACTATAGGCCAAGGGATTGTTCATGTTCATCGGGTTGCACTCCATTTTCGTCTGAAAGTTGGTCTTTGGATGTTATTTTGTGAGGTATAGAGCTCAAATGAGGAGGGGCCTGCACAAACATTAAGCGCACCCCTTGGGTAGCATGCCCCTCGTAACATCATACATATCATACATACAGGCACGGACGCTACGTGCACGTTTTGGCTGGTTTTGAATAAGACGAGATTGAACCGCTTTAGAGGCTGGACGTTGGAGCGTGCACTAAATAGGCTCATAGAAAACTACCGGTAGGGATTAGCATGTCGCGTGCCATTGTAGAAAACTAGGGATTAGCCCATCGCGGGTCTTATAGAAAAATACAATAGGGATTAGCATATCACGTGTTGTTCGATATGAAGCACATATGCAGAGTACACTCAGCGCTCGACAGTCAGTCCGGAGTCGGATGCAAAAGTCGAGTTTTGAGAAAAGAAGTTTGAGTGCATCGCAGTGCTCATGAATGTTGTTTGCGTACCAACTACATAAGTGGTGAAGGCGATGCATCCCTTCCCAGATAAGGGTCGCTGGATCAATATTGTGGCTGCACATTCACTGCAACATGCCTGGTATTATGCAGCACACTACTAATGCCTGTTAATTGAGTAGACGTTCACGGCGCAAAATATGAGCACCGACACCGTAGGATAGTGCTCTTCACTGCTGCAAAGTGTAAGTGCCACTTGACGAAGTGTTCGGTTGATGGCGCTTCTGAACATTCCCCTCGCAGCACAAGATACCCAAGAGTAGCTCCAGGGTACAATGTTGGCCCCCCTATAGCACCGTTTGAGTAGTGCTGGTTGCCCGTCATAGTGCCTGTTAAGTCGCTGGGCACAGATGGAAACAACGCTTAGTGGCGGTATTTGGGGTAGTGCCGGTTGCTGCTATAGCGCGGGTATTTCCCTCTATAGTGCACATACCGGCACCACTACTGTATTAATGTAGTGGAGCGCGAACGATAAGCGTTGCCGCGCTGTTCCCCAGTGTACTGCTTCATAATTGCAGATACTTAGTTAGGTTGGACGACCCTGCGAGGAGGTGTCCTATCTAGCAACAAGACATGTGAACGCTGGTTGTCGCGAGTTAGCATTAGGGCATTCAGCTGCACGAATCCTAGGAGGCATTAGGACCATGACAGCCTTGAGGTAGAAGGATGCATCACCAATGACCCTAAGTATAGCGGCGATCTTGAGCTGTCTGGTGCTCTTCAGGGCCAATCAGCCGAAAGCCACCCGGATGAATTGCATAAGAACTGTGTTGCAAGAAGGCATCCGCCATTATGATAAGGACGCGAGAACCTTGAAGTACAGGGGTGCCATCGCCACCAACGACCCTCGGCATCGACAGAGAGGTGTTAGAGCTTCTAGAGCTATAGCGGCGGTATGGTATCTTTCCGGACCAATGACATGGAGGACAAATGGCATATCGTCTTTAACCCCTCGTGTAGTCGTAGCGGCGGTCGTGAGCTAGCTAACCGTCCGGTGCTCTTCAGGACCGATGTCATGAGGGCTAATTGACTAGGACCTTTCACGACCCATGAAATCCCAAGATACGACTGATTCTACGATAGCCCCCCAAAAACCGGCGATTTTCTTTAACGAACGTTTCATGGCTGCTCGACACAAGGATGCTATGAAAAAATTATCCTCAAACATTTTCTTGTTTGCAAAGGACTAGTAGAAGGACTATCGAACGATCACGTCGGGGTGGCAAGGGGCGTCGTATTTCGGGAGATACGGCCTGGATCTGGTTTCAAAACCGGCGATTTCGTTACAGAACAGTTGGAGGGGCTACCGTAGAACGACTCATACGCATGAAATTGCTTTAGTATCTTTAGAGAGTAATGAACCCGGCAGTTATGCCTGCTGTAGTTCTGACCCACGCCGTTGCGGTGGCCACGCCACGTCGCGCCGGAAGAAAAACAAATCCGGTCTCTTTAAGCTACACCACTAGGTCTAGCTGGTTTCGATTCAGCTGTACCACCGCTACATACTGTACCGCGCTGTGTGGAGCAACGAACGCAGGGGCGCCCAGGTGTTAAGCGTGCTTGCTCTATATATAGGTATATAGAGGTATATAGAGGCGAGCCAAATACCAAGGAAGGCTATGTACGGTGTGACAGGAGTATATCAGTCACTTTTAGGGCTTCCTTTTGCAACGGCTCTTGGCAACTATCGAAAGCGGCTACCCTTTTCCTTCAACCCTTAGCAGGAGGCTTTACCCTCGGCGACCTTCCAGACAACTCGTCGTCTCAGGTGTTCTCCCTTCTCCCTCCCGGTACGTGTTTTCATTTTATCGCGCATTGGGTTCTACATTCCAAATTTCAGCTTTTTATACTCGTCGATTTGAAACGAATTTCGCCAAGTCGCGCTCTCGCGCTTTCGGCCTGTCAATTCGTAAGAGAAAAGAGTCCCTTACGACGCTCGAACATACGACATCGACCTCAATAGTTACGTGGCTTACTATTGAACCGACCGGGGGCGCCGGCCCTCTTCTCTGTGCTTTTCGGTATCGCGATATCTGTACCGCCATAAAATAGCAATGTGCTGTTGCGCTGCGCCAACAAAATTGTTTCAAGTCCGGTGTTAAGTGAGGCACAGAGCCTAAACTCGGTCAAAATAGTCAAAATGCTGAAGTAGAGTAGCACCGTACTCTAGCCTTAGTCCCGGAACGTAGCACAACGGAAAGCTGAATGTCTCTGTTTGGCTACGCAAAATGCTGTATGAGCACGGCAACACCTTTCCTGAAGCAAAACCGTTCTCTGTTTGGAAAAAAAAAAGATTACTCGAGCACAGCGAGTCCTCTGCGCAGTGTTCTACAGGTACATGCTTACAGTGCGTGCTGCTATATATTCAAAACGGCCTCCCAAACCCCTACCGCTACCCATACGCCATAGAAAGCATCCTACTGGCTTCATGTAAATGACCCACCCCGATTAATTGACAGTACACCTACTCACAGGTAGGCCAAACGGCCCAATAATACGCAATATGTCCCCACGTTTGGAGAGGATGACGGCGTGTGGCGACGACATGAATTCACGATGACACCTATCCATTGAACCAGCGCGTATGTCCGACCCGGCGGCTGGCTAACTGCATGGTAAATATACAGGAGGAGTGGTCGCGGGGGCCCTAACCGAAGTCCTAACCCTAGTGAACAGACCAAAGGGAAAAGCCTGCTTCAAGGAAGCATTCTGATCATTGACAACCCTTCTATGAATAGTGCTGCAATCCTGACCTCTATAATGTGAAGAGAGCACAGGTAAGAGCCCTACTTCAAAAATGCATTATGGTAAACAAATAAATAAACTTCTAGTGTCCCCGTTGTTTTGTTAGTTTCCGTTTGGTCCCAATGGCATGAACCGACCAAGCATAGGAGTCTAGTTCCAGGACGCATTTTGGTCCTTCATCGAACCAGTGCGTAGTTCCGACACAGCGGCTATCTAGGTGCTTGGTAAATATACAGCGGTGGTCGCGATGGTGCAAACCCCCACCCCAACGCTAAATAAGATAAACAAGTCAAGGTAAGACCTTAGTTCCTTCGAAACTCTTTTCGTGCTGAGGTCGTAGCCCTAACCCTAAATACCAGGACGGCGGCAAACACAAGATCCTATGTCAAGGATGCACTATGACCCTTCAAAACCCTTCTAATATCGCCGTTCTCATCCATAGGCTGGGGAGTTGCGGGCGCCTCTTGCTTCAGCCCTTGGTCATCGGCGGGGTTGTTGTTCATCGCCACCTGTATAAGCGTGCATACATGCAGCAGCTTCCCAGCAGTAACAGGACACAAGGGCCAAGGGTAGGTGAGAGCTGGGGGAGCGCGTTCACGGCCGCGAGTTGACACTGAACGCCGCAGACATGAGGCATGCTTTTGGGCCCATACGCAGCGACAACAATGACCACGGGTGCGGGTGTGGTTTAATCAAGCGTCTAGGGTGAGAGGGGCGGCCATACGACTTTCTTCATGCTGCAGCGCACGTCACGCAGATTCTTACGTGTCACATTAACACACCCTTTACCCCAGTAGCCCGGGCTGTCCCTTGTATTCCTTGTAGCTGACCCTGTAGTCGTCACAATATTTCGACAATTTGTTCCCTCTCATTTTCCTCTAAATTCCCACGGGGGTTCAAATCAGGCTTTATCACAGGTCAGATCACTTCTCGCGGGTCGGATCGGATCGGATCGAATCGGATCGGATCGGATCGGATCGGATCGGATCGGATCGGGTTAGGGCAACCTGGCCCGATCCGTGATATTTGAAAACCTCCTGGCCCGACACGACCCGAGCCGTGAGAAATTCGAACATCACCTGACCCGAGCCGACTCGACCCGTGAGTTTTGAAGACTTCATGACTCGTGAAAAGCCCTGGTTAAAATAACCTGTTTCCCACATGAAGGGGTTAACCTTTTTCCTACTGCGAAATCATCGTACTCTTAAGTCCACGTGTGTTGGTCTTGCAAAAAACAAGTGCAGTTGTAAAGACGTTAACAGAGTCCCAAGTGGATAGGCGGGGCGGGCGGGGGCGAGATGCTTTAGTTGCCCCTGCTAAAAGCATAAGACCTAAATACTACGTGCATGGCGTGCACCAAAACCAGCCAGACGCACTATTTTTCGATTCCAGAGGTATTGGAGCCTGTCCTGTGTCCTGTGTCCTGCGACCACGGACTACAATATGGCGAGGGCTCAATGTGAGGACAACCAAACCACGTAGTTTGGAGGTGGGCGTAGGAAATAGTACTATTTTGATATAGCGAATGTGATATAGCGGTTTCATGCCGTTTCATGATGTAGCGGTGACTGACCAAAGCCACGATAGAGGGGGTACTTCCAGATTCGCTTGGAGCAGCGTTACAACCGCTTCGATGGCGGGGTGTTTCGCGAAGCAACAACGCACAAAAGCTTGTATATCAAACTTGCAAAAGCAGCACGGTAGTAGCCACTCACGTAAGTGGCTACCCCCTTTGTAACTTCGAGCAGCGTCCCAACCACCCCGGATTGTGTTTTAATTAGCACCATAACCACTGAGCTATACAGTCATCGCTGACTACATAGCTCAGCGGTTATGGTGCTAATAAAAACACGATCCGGGGTCCACCTGACTGTTCGCTCTGGACATCAGATCTACTTAAGGGTTGCAATCTCTTTACTCAGCGCTGCCCCAAGCAGGCTGGATTGTGGCGTTTCTTCTTTCCTGGAAATGTTTTCCACGACTTTCAGGCATATAAATCCGTAAAATTGTGAACATTTCGATGGCGGCATATTTGGCGAAGCAATAAAGCATAACATCTCAACACCAGCAATAGGGTAGCCACCTGCGCGAAGTGGAGACGAGCCGCTGAAAATATAAGCCCCCTACCGTCATCTTAGTCGGCTAGTAGTCTTAGCCTCAACGGTCCAAGTGCCAGCCACCCACACTAAGGTTGACTGCTCTTGCCTACCTCAATGACGCTCTCAGAGAGCAGCTGGGCTTTGTTTTCCTCGGGCCAGGCACCTTCTTGCCTGCCCCAGTCGTGCCTGCTGTCCGCCACGTTTTCAGATAAAGCGAGGCGTCCGCGATGTTTTCATAAAAAGGGAGGCGCGGTCGAAACGATAGCACAAGCTACAGCCGGTGTATGCTTAATTGGGACTTACGCTTTCTGTAATGTTGTGATAATCACTGATACTTTCCGGCTCAACTCGTGGAATGTGGAAGATTTTACCCTCAGCGGGCTCCTTTCATATTCTATATACATATTCTATATACACATTCTACATACATATTCTATCTACATACTCTATCTACATATTCTATCTACATATTCAATCTACATATTCTATCTACATATTATATCTACATATTTCATTATCTCAGCGTTGAGCCTACAAACCTTGTCGGAGCGGTGAGCGAAAGGCGCTGCTGTGTTTTTACGAAAAAAAGCATATCGATCATGGTACGGTTGCTTTTTTCGCTCGGGCGTAGTGGCGAGTATTGAAAAATGCGCACGGTTCGGCTGGCAGACAAATCGATCACACCTTCTGACGTCTGCAGGGTTGTTCGGTTCTTGCATCCCTCATCAAAGACTGCAGTCCTCATGTTCCAACCGGCAGAGCACGATATAAATGTATCAAGTATTGTTAACAAGAGCAGAAGAAGATATAGAGAACTACTGCTTTGCAAAAGAATATTCGATTTCTATCGGAACGGCATCCATGCTACATTGTCGGACGGCAAACATAATAATATTTATTAATAGTCGTTGCCGCCAAGGCACACGCCCCTCCCGTTGTACGGTACGGTGTCTTTGTGCGACATATTGGAAGTCCTGGCCACGGTGAACACGATACGTCGTTCCTAACGATCTGAGTAAACCTCACGAACAGTGACGAAAAAAGCGTGGCATTTTTCGCGAGTTGTGATATTTGTCACGAATCATATTTTTTTGCGTTCGTACAGAATGACGCTTACGTAAAATTGGCCTCGTCGCTGCCACTTGGTTCCAGCCTGCGCCTGACACGCTTTGAAGCAGGGGCGTCCGATGATTCCCTGCTGGCCAACAAAACCGAAACGAATAACCGCATGTCGACGTGCAGACGAACCAACACACTTTACCTATTTGGGTACACGGGGCTTTGGGACTTCGAGGGGAACACATTGTCGAAAAACGCCAAGATTAAGGAATCCGCCAAACTAAGCAGCCCTGGCCAATGGCGTAGGGTGTGTGCCCGAAGCACAAAGAGTCGCAGTGAGTACCTTGATTCAAGAGAGCGCAACGTAAGAACATTCCGAACTTAAATAGTTGTAAAATAGGCATTCCTGCCCATACTAAAAGCTACATGTTTCCCACTGCCGATAAGAACAGCGTGTTGTCAAGAGCGAATATTTCAGCTTGTTTGTCACGGGGTGCTCTTAAATCGGGGTAACCATTGCATATGACACACACAGCACACTAATACCGCACTCACTTTGCAGTAAGCCCTCCCAGGCGGTCGATAAGATCGCAATTCGCGTGGTCGAAGTAAACGCCCCCCAAAAAGGCTATTTGTTTTTGTGGTCCTGAGGCAACGAAACCCGGACTTACTCTCTGTACTACTGGAGAACAAAACTTCACTGTCTCCAAGAAGGTTTTGGCAAAATACGAGGAGGAAGTTCCAAACGGGTTGCTTCATGAAAGTTGCATCCGCTGGAGGGGGGGGGATTCATTAAGGCGGTGCGCCCGCTGCTGTAGCCCACCCACCTATCTATGCTGTACGAGACATTTGGGGAGATTCTGGCAGATCACCAGGAGAGCGCGCTTAGCTATATGCAATCGGGTTATTGTGGAATATTGCGAGGACGGTGCGATAAACAGCACTGAGTACGCTTAGCTACTGTTTGTATTTTGGCCTCGTATGCCACGAACATTGGTCACGGGACTTGTATTGAACGTGGTTTCTAAAGGTATCATAGAAGACAACCGAGCGCTAGTCAAACAGCATCATAAGAGTGGTGGCAAAGGCGGGGCCCACAAAACATAGCATGTTGGTGATCTAGCTATTGTTGCTCAACGCTCCCGCGTCTTTGGTTTACGTGTAGCAGCTGTGACACGGATACTGCACCGTCGAGCGCACTAGCAGGGTACGCAACGTATTGCAGAATATTTGCAGAATCATAGTACAGCCCAGCAGTATGCCCGATGCGCATTGTAGGGTTCACCCATCGGGCGTGTTATTAATGGTAGCACCTGGTACCTGGCAATATGGCAATAATTACCGTTGCTTAACACTACCGCGTCTCATGTTTACAGTTAGCACCACTGATAAGTGCTTTGTATCTTTGAGAGCACCAACAATCGGGTTACACCATTTGTTGTAGAATTGCGGTATGCGGGATGCACATCACGTAGTTCATGTGGTTTACCTGTCGGGGGTGACCTCACTGCCGAGCTGCTCCGTCTTCGTGCCGTCCATGCTGTCCCTAAACTGTCAGTCAAGGCCAAAAGGTCCAGGAAAAGAAGGAAAACCTTGAGTATAGAACTGCATCCACATTTTGGGGATAAATTGCTTGGAATTAGAGTGCAATTGTTTTTCGTAGTGGTAAAAGGGTTAATACAAACACTGTAGTGGTCCTTCTATAGTGCCGATTTGTGCACTATAGAAGGAAAAACGGCACTGTAGCGGAAACCGGCAATGCTCTGCATACTGCCACCACTAGTTTTCTCCGTCTGCGCAAAGCAATTTCACAGGTACTGTAGCGGGAAACCGGCACTACTCAACCGGCACTATAGAAGGACCGCTGCTGTACAAAAATATTGCCCAATTGTGTGTCGGCCAACCATTACATAGGGGTTGTTAGTTGTTGAGTTGTCAAGTTCAAGTCAACGAAGCGATTGCATAATTGCGCATGAAGGAGCAAAGTGCCAATCCTTTTACGGGCATTGCTGTACACAACGACATACGCTATACATGACAAGGTATCTAGACTAATATACGGCAATATCTCTACCGTAGAGTCTATAGTATGCTGGTATCTCCCCTCCGGCCTAATGGTGGCATTGCCATTACAGTATGTAACACGATTGCCGACAATTGTCTCAGGCACCTAATATTGTACATCGATTCCTACGAGTAACCATATACCTGGTATTCTTTAATAGTAGGTTAATAATGGGAAATGACAAAAGTGGCACAGGGGGCACTTCAGTTTACTTGAGCTGCAAGTCGGAACGGCTTATGTCACCAAGTAGGTATTAATCGGAAGATTACTTAGTCGGTTGGCGGAAGTGCCGCTTCTCCGACTTATTGGGTTTCCGCTCTTGTAGGAAGGATGGTTCAATGCGGTATATGCATATGTACCATTTTGATTTTTTTGCCTAGTCCGTCCCTTTTTCTCCGCCGGCGCAGAGTTTTTTTGTGTGCTTTCTTCTGCAATGCGATCAGACTACCCGTCGGTATATTATCAGCCGTGTGCCGGGCTCATGGGACGTCCGTGGCGCGAGCTATGGCCGCGGAAAGCCGCCGAGACTGGCTCTATTTTGCGGGGTATGAGACGCTTCTGTCCCCGGGCAACCACACACTAGACGTATTCAAGCCTCGAGGTTAGGTCTTAAGTACTTCCAACTGGAAGAGCTAGGCCATTCGATACTTCGACCTTAAACGCATAAAAAAAACACCATATGTCTAAAACTCGAAATAGTGGTCTCTTTCAGTACGCATAAAAAGAAAAGCCGAGGAAAGATCAAACTACTTGAAAATAGACTATGATATTTCTGCACTACTCCAGACGCAGATGGCAAGACGAGGATTTATGTCATGAGTCAGCACATGAGTGGGTGGAAACTTCGAGAAAGACCCTCCCCTGCCCATGCTGTGCGAGCTTGAACAAACGGCCAAAACAAATAACTGGTGCCTGGCAAAAACATTGAGTGCTTCGTACTCCATACTCGCTTCATATGTAGGATACCTCGCAGGCGTCTGCCGCCTTCGGTGTGCCTCAGTGTGGCAGTCAGTACAGCAGCACAGCAGGACTGGCCCTCAACCCGGTTCAATTTCCACCCTCGAAATGTAGGCATCCGCGGGAAAGAGGCAACAGGGTTGTAAACTGCAGCAGCATCTCCGGCCATGCGCTACGTCGGGCACAAAAACCAAACAAAAAAAATGTGTCATCGAAAAATGACAGCCTCTCAGGACGAGAGAGCAGGAGCACGAGCGCGCGACGAACTATGTCAGAGTCCCAGTTCTCTGACCGCAGAGAACGCCAGGGTAGAAGGAGTCTCGCGGGCGTTTTCCACCGGCTAGTTGTGCTGTAGTTGGGTTGGCTGTTGAGGTGCTGGTTGTCTGTGTGTTGTGCTGTGTTGTTTTGTTTTGTGGTGTGTTGTGTTGTGTGTGCGCTCGATCCTCGTGAATGAACAAGGACTCCTTTTCAAGTAACAGTACGTAGAGGCATGCCGCTCCACGAGAGTGGGTCGCCTCTGACCACCGCCAACGTTTCTGATGGTGTTGTACACGCAGGTTGATTAACCCGGGTTGGGGATACACCAGACGGCTTGCTAGGTTGAGCGTTGCAATTACTACGTGGGTGTTGTGCTGTGCTGCTGCTGCAGAGTGTCTGATGTTTCCTCGAGCTTTTGTCGTCTGAAATGCTGTTGTTTGCTGGAAAATACTCGGAAAATTGCTTCAAATATGCACTTGGGCCAAAATGTGCCCAAGTGCATATTTTGGGAAAATCCACATCTCACCGTGGTCTGCCGTGGTCGTTAGGTCGATAAAATAGACCTATTTTTTAGACATTTAAAACACGATAGGGCTTAATTTGGTTTAGAGCCAAAAATATAGGCATATCGTCAGGCTTAAATACGTCTACTACACACACGGTGGAACTTTAGTCCTCGCACGCACATCGGGGTGGCATCAAAATGTATTTGCGAGAGAATTTTCCCGCACTGCTAGACGCGGGCGCGGTGTATATGTACCCGCTGCAACGACGTGAACTATGTCATTACTGTGAGTTCTCCCTCACAATTGACACGGTGGTTACCATACAGCAGTAGCGAAACCTGTATAAAGAGATATAAAGTAGCAACACAACTCAAGCAAAAGTAACGATGTGCACACAACAGACCATATCGGCAACAAACATCGGTATAAACTGTTTAACTGTTTAAGCGCGCGGGGAAAAATACTGGACACAGAAAACAAACAACAAATTGACACCAATGATTCCTCTAACAGCAGCGACAGCAGTACAAACGTAGAATTAATTGCTGCCACGCAGTTATACGGAGTGGACTTTCGAATAACTTATCACACCGAGCCTCAGCAATATCCCAACCCTCCTCCTCCAAATGTCTGTGATATCTTATATTATCCACATTCTTTCCACTACGCATCCCTCCGATATACACCTTCTGCATAAATACTTCATCATCAGTTGTAGTCATTCGACTTGCGTCGCCCCCGGGAGGCACGTGTCCACCTCCCGAAGGGGAACCTTGTAATACGTACGTTTTCCTTTTGGGCTGGCCCCAATCGACAGGGAGGGGCGGATTTGACTCGCTTCGCTTGCCTGACTTAAGTCGGCACGTCGGCTGGTCATCGGCTGCCAGCGGAATTGACGACTAAATCCAGTCAATTGGCCAACCGTACCTGCCGATTAGTTAGTACCAGGTAGTCGTGAATTCCGACCGACTCACAGTTCTACAGTTTACTGTGTCACCGGTGGCGCATTACATATGCAGTGTGATACCGTACTATTAATAACACGTAATAAGGCTTACCGTGTGGGTGGACAATTGGTAGGACTACAGGAATGTTATGGTTCATACATGCAAAATCGGGTTACACGGCATACGGTTGGCGTTTCGCATTTCACACGACTGCCGTAGTTTTTAATACGGAGTAATAGTCTTCTCTCCGCGTGGTTCTCTTTCGTACGGTTGATGAGATTCATGCGTGAATGCGACGTCCGAGTTGTTTTCCTGGAGCGTAGAACTCTTGGCATATGCAAGTCGTAAGTTGCACCAAAAGCATGGACCTCTCTCTGTCCGCTTCACGCTTGCTTCTATTTGAGCGTGTGTACCGGTCGGATGCCGCCCGCGGAGCGAAGCACCTTGTACACATGCACTTGTAGATCGGGATCATGCTGATACTGCTGTACGTCGAAAGCAAGACATTGGAAGAAGGCCTTTTCTATGACATCGCAAGCAATCTTCTTGCAACGAGAACGTCACTAGACTCGCCTTCGTACACGCTACGCTAGTGATCTGGTGTTGCACCACGCTACAGCAGTACTCGTAGGCTGCAAGTATCGTACGAAGCCCCGGGATACGGTGTCTTTGTCTCCCTTCTTTTTCTCACTGATTCTGCGACGCCGGTGGAGCAAAACAGCCGTCTCGTCATAATCACACCTCCCCAAACATCACCTCCACAGATGAAAGGAAGATAGAAGATAGGCGAACACGTCGCACAAGGATGGTCCCGGCGTTGACGAAGGTCAAACCTTGAGTGGCCACGAGCCGTGCGCTAGGTACACACCGCAGGGCACGTAGGCACAGCACAGCACACGGCACAGGCTGCTGTTGTGCGTTCTACGTAAATTACGGAGATGCACGATTTTTAAATGTCAAAAGCAAGCAAGAAGCAAGCAAAAATCACCGAAACCCGGGGGGCGGGGATTAAGTCACGTGGGCTTTCTGAGTTTTCTTTGCAGAACCAGAATCGCCGGGGGCTCGCTTGCCACTAGCGGCACTGAGCCGTGGACGATCTGGCAATATGGGTGAGGTGGTGAGACTGAAATCGAGGTTCGTTTCGTCCGGGCCTGGCCAAGGAGAAGCTTCGCATACGGTGGGTAAAGTATCGAGAATCCTCGTATCTTTACCGGTAGTTGTGGGCTTTAATATGTGGTAAGACATACCAATATGGTCATAAATATAAAAACTTTTTCTTGATCTGTACTATATTAAAACGGTCATTCCATTTAAACCCAAAATGGAATGAATACGACTGACCTTCGGTCACGTGGGACCTAGTCTATGTTCTCACGGAGTGAACAGCACGATGAGTAGCTGGAAAGATATACCCGGTGCACTCGAATGCTGCTGCTATTCATGAACCTGGATCGACTGCCGTGGTGCACGTCTATATTGGATTCGTATACAACTCTAGGCTGCTGTTGCTGCTGCTTCGTCTTCTGGGGAGGAGCGTCTTTCAGCAAGGGGAAGGGAAGTACTATCGGTAGACTACAACTATTAGCATGATACCCGCCGAGGGATTTTTGTGTGTGGTTTTCGATTAGATTGCCGATGTGTGCCGTACTCGTACGTCCATTTTTTGCGTTAGCGTTCATGCTGGTTTTTGTATCCCCAACGGAGATATGGTGGTCGTGTTTTAATAGCAGGCGATCATTGTATGATGCAGTATGATATAGCACAAACTCAACCACCCAACCGACCTTCAGCTTTTAAATACCAGGTAGTTAATACTGTACTGTAGTTGACCCTACATCCGCAGCTATTACTTATAGTAGCTGTCGTTGGTCCTTTTTTTTCAAGTTGAAAGGGTGTCATACACAGTACAGCAGACAACCACCGCTCTGACGCACACGGCAAACAGGATATCGAGCCTGTCATCACGTCAGCACTACCATTAATAGCTTGTCGCCGAGCTCCGCTTTGTACTATATCATGATGCAATTTTTGAAGACGATTGCCTGAGGTGTAACAATCCTGTGTGTGGGTGTGAGGTATGATATCTTCACGGATGGTACACGTACAGCAGCGCCAGAAATCTTACATTCTACGGGCCGCACAGCGTGGGAACCCGGCACTGCTGTGTGCCGAACTTACCACACGCAAAACATTCCCCACTACTGTATGAATACAACGCAATTCCAAGTACTGTACGTCGGCACGGCAATTCCAACGTGCCGCTCCTGCTTCCCTCCCTGTTGTGTTCTTAGGCGTAGTTTGGGTAGGCAAAAACCTCTTGTCAGTGGCCCAGTGGTCAAACGGACTAATACCCTCCAATCCCTTAACATATGGCGTCATCGGCAGGCCCATGGGTGTTTGGGTCGTGGGTTCGAATCTCACCATGCTCGAGTAATAAAAATGTTACGACTTTTTCCATGTTGAAGTTGAAAAATGCTCTCCACGGTATCCCCAGGAAATGGAACCGCGTGGATATTGATAACGTCCGTCCGTATATCCGGCCGACCTGCTATCCCGCCGGTTTATACGAGTAACGTCCGTCCGCATATCCGGCCGACCTGCTATCCCGCCGGTTTATACGAGTAGGGGGGGAGGATGTTATATGGCCTACTTCGGGTAGGCATCTGCTTACTCTGTTGCCAGTGGTCAAACGGGCCATTAATGATATCCTTTACTTCCTGAACACTGTAGCAAGTATACCTTACTTTTCCATTGCTTTTCAGGAGGCAAATGGGGCTGCCGCCAGGCTTGTGGAAGGGATCCTGCGGCGCAAGTCGTTTTATTTCCAACAACGAACTGGGAAACTGGATATGCGGGCCATCGGGCGCGTTGACGTGGACAAAGTGATCAAAGACGTTGATATCGATACCTTGCAGGTTAGTGTAATTTTCGTTCTATGCGACACGTTTAGAGGTACGCTTTCTATGCCAGGTAAGATTTGAATCGCACGAAAGCGGTAGATGCTGGTTAGCAACGGGTTAATTGTGTGGGAGTGTCTCATATGCTAGGCAAGGGTCCCATGTGCCAGGTATAATGTTTCACTCTTGGAGAACAATCTACGACAGAGTAATCTAAACCGTCGTTGTGGACACCTCGAAGTTTTGCGTGATTCCTTATTCTCTAAGACCGAGGTACCCTCGTATGAAGAGTGATGTGCTGCTTTGAGCAAAGGATTCTGTCGACACTAGGCTCTGCCAGGTGGAAAGCCCCATTCTCGCTTGCGCGTGTAAATGTGAATCTTGCCGGAATAAACGGTGCTCAAGGTAGGGTCCATACTAAACCCCATACGTAAGCCACTTGTAGCCTGTGCTCCATGGTGGTGACAAGGTAAGAAGTCGAGCCTAAACCCCACATTGCCGTTTCTTACTACCCGGACAGGCCACCTTTCGTAATCGATCGATGTGCTGGCTATCTAGAGCCTTGAATAGAGATCCGCTCCCACCCGGCGGACCTCTGCTCACCGGTCAATCAATCAATGTCGATGTCATGCCCAGTTTATTGAGGATGCTTTTATTTATTGTTGTGATCGTTTTTACGCAACTCGTGAACGACTGACCCTCACAATCCTCTGTGGTACTTCAGAACCAACCGTAGAAGGTGACTCCGCCACAACGTCGATGGTCCAATTTGATACGAACGTCAAACGTTTGCCACCACATTTCGTACACACTTTGATCCTATTATTGGCATGATGAAAATGCTCTCCCCGTGTAACTGTGCGTTTTTTTTCGTGTCTCGGATTCCAGGGTCACCTGGAAAACATCATATTTGCCGACGTAACAGAAGACGACTTGAGACTGTACTCTGATCAGTGCTTCCTCAACCTCTTCCGCTTGAGCCAGTTGCTGCTGGAATACCTCCTTAATGTGCAGGACACACTAGCCACAAGCCTTGAGGTACGCACAATAGTTGACGCGCGGACGGAATACTGCCAGGCAACGGATTGGAGTTTGGAATTAAATCCACCTTGATGTAGAGACGTTGGGACGGCTTGAAATGGCACTCTGATTAGTGCTTCCTCAACCTCTTCCGCCTGAGCCAATTGTTGCTGGAATACCTCCTTAGTCGTAATTTGCAGGACACATTCGCCACAAGCCTTGAGGTACCCATATTCTTTGAGGCACGGAGTGAATACCGACAGATCAAAGATTGGAGTTTGGAAATTTAATCCGCCCTGTTAGATGTACTGCTACTAACAGGGACATTAGGACGACTTGAAACTGTACTCTATCAGTGCCCCCTCAACCCCTTCCGGCTGAGCCAAGTGCTGCCGGCATACCTCTTCAAAATGTGTATGACACTCTAGCCACAAGCCTTGAAGTACGGACGAGATGTTCGCAGGGTAGCGTTCGGAAGGCAACCCCGCGTAGAAAGGCTGATCGCTAGTGGCCCAGGCTACGATAGGGAGGGGGGAAAACTTTTGATTTTTACTCCCCCCGTGTTCTCTACCGAATTTAGGTATGAATCATTAATACCTCAAAAAAGCACGTCAAATTCACCGGTCGCCCCGGTGGTTTAGTGGCTACCCTCGAATGCTATTATTAATAGAGTTAGTTCTGGAATTCAACTCTCACGTGTGTGGACTTTTGAGTGTTTTTGCACAAATACAAATAAAACAAGCAGGAATCAGTTGCCGAGAACGCCTCTTCATTAGTAGCCAGTGGGTAGAGGCGCAGTTCGATGCGAATCGACTAGAGAAGGGAGTGCTGAAGTCTTCTCGCGATGAAAAGGAGAGCGCGTACCGTAGTGGGGAGGGGGGAGACGAGCCTGCGTGATGACCCCGGATCTGAGCTACGAGCAAGGAGGGAGAAGGGAAAAGAGAAATACGAAAATACACCATGGCATGATGATTAAAATATATACTTGGAAGTATTTGTTTTTACGCAGCGTAGCCGACAGTTCCAAGTGCAGTGGGAGTATATCGCTATCCCGAAAATCACGGGAGCGGTAGCAACTAGCGCGAATGACTCTGAGCCCCTAAAACCACCAGTCGTGAAATTGACTCCCCCACCGCACAGCATAGCCCTGGGTCTTTACCCTGAGCGATTTTGCGTATTCTACGTTCGGTTTGTTGGTCAGTCTGGACGATTTTTCGCATTCTACGTTGGGGGTGCTGGTTGACTTGAACCATTTTGCATGCTTTAGATTGGGTTGCTGGTTAATGCGAACGACTTTGCCGCCGAAAACTGTGCCACCAAACGAGACTTCCTGCGCACAACTCGGTTCGATTTCAGGTTCTGGCATTGAAGCATAGCTCAAACCGGAAAACGGTGAATAATAGGAAGAGCAGAGCTTCACGTCGCATACGATGTACTTTATTTTTGTTGTTGGGAGATCTTAGGCGTTGTTGCCCCCGAAAACTATGACGCCAATCGAGACTTCCTGCGCACAATTCGGTTCGATTTCAGGCTCTAGCATCGAAGCATAGCTCAACCCGGAAGGCTGTGGACAAAGGGAGGGCAGAACTTTATATCGCATCTGAGCAGGTATGGTTCGCGACAGGCAAACGTGTTGCAACTTGCCGGCACATACCGCCTCTGCCCCATTTTGGAGTAACGTACCAGCTTCACCACGAAACAGATCTGGTTGACAAAACACAATGTACCGGTAACAAACAGGGCTACGGGAAAATTTCCGGTGATTCCCTTTTTAGTAGAGGCTTTCCTCCAGCCTAGATCGAATGGGCGTTCCTCCAGCCCGTTTCATCTCGGCGTGCCTCTGACACGGCCAGCCCCAAATCATTTTGTCGTTCCGCTGGGCGTGCCCAACACGCACTACACCAGCGACAAAGCAAGCGCCATGCCGATCAAAACTCCTGCGAGCATGGCACCTTTTTCACCGACAAAATGCTTGAGTTGGTCGCGGAGAGCCTTACCACAAGTTACACAACAAAGTTGCTGAAATCATGCCACGTGTTTTAACTTCAAACTCGTTAAGCTGGTTGAAGAGAACCTTGCCACAAGTGTAACTGTTATGTACTGCATCATAGCGGGAACCAAGACGTATTATTAAATTATAAATAGTATGATATATTGCATTATACGCGCAGGAGTGACTCTACCCCTCGCTCGAATAAAACTAAACTATTTGTTGGCACAGCGCCACTAAAACGTCTATGGACGACGACGGTGTACATTGCGAAACCGAACAACAGAAAAGCGCAAAAGGTTAGTATTAACATTGCCAAGAGATAGGGTAGTCACTCGCATCCCTAACCTAAAACTGTCCCCTCTACCCTTCTTGGAGGCGTGTCTGTTATTTTAATAGGAGTAGGAATGGTGCTCCGCCTCGAAAGGGATGCGTGGTCAATGGTCAAATGACTAAGGCATGCAACAAAAGAGAAAACCCACCGCCATATCCCCGCCATACCCCCGCCATACCGTAGCGGTGGTCCGAGGACTAACCGATACGCCATCGCCCAATAAATATTACGTAGCCACCACAAGCGAGTGAGAAAGCACGAAATATCTATTAATATTTTACTTCTGAGTTTTTCAATCCCAACATAATAAGAATCCCAAGCACAATCCCCACCACATTCCACCAACCGCATTCCCGCTCTCTGATCGGCCAACAGGACCGTGCTCTCAGGAGGGAAATCCGGCAGAAGCGAGCGACAATCGCACGGTAAGTACGTAATTTAAGTAATAAAAAAACCACCGAGCGAACGCGTAGACCGAAACCCCGAAACAAGTCAAGCGAGCGCGGAAGCTGTTGTTGAAACTCCTGTACACGTTTGTGCCGCGTTGAAAACCGCTTATTTATTCCACGCGCGATGCCATCTGTAAATAAATAACATGGTACGCACCACAGCCCGCGGTATTCTGTCGGCGATGAAACAACACCTTGTTATTGTGTGGGTACCATGCATGTGCGAAAAAATCGCAATACACCCTCCCTAGCTGCATGTAATATACGGAAAAAACGTAGTGAACACCTCAAATATTGGACATAGGAGTAGAAACGGTCGTCCGTCTCTAAAAGGATGTGCGGCCAATGGACAAATGACTAGTCCAAGACAAATGGGCACCCGCCCCCCCCCTCGCCGCTGGATGCACGCAATGTCTTCCTGGGCGGTGAACGCCCGACGTGCGCCGTTCCGGCGTAGTAGGGATGCGAGGGTCGAATATGGTCTATACCACTATGGTCTGACAGACTACGGTGATGCATGATATTGGTACTCCCCCGCCCCCACACTAAGGTCTAACAGACTAAGGTTATGCATGGCAATGACTAGACCTCGCCACTCCGAAAATGTCCCCCCCCCCCCCCTATGGATGCAACTGCAGATATGAGCAGCTTTTGGCCCTGCCTGCTCCTCCCGTAGTAGGGGCTCCATCTGGAAGCAGCACAAATCACGAGAGCTTGCAGACATGCCTGACCTGTGGCAAAATGTTCACGACGACCGAGTTCTTGCAGCAACACATCCTCAGAAAGCACGCCTCCCACAGCGGGACCGGCGATGACGCAACCATGTGAGCAAGCAACAACATGCAGTGCAGCCCGCTGAAAATTGAGTTGGAGAGTGCTTCTCAAAAGGTATTAACTTACCATACCTAGTGGACAATACAGCAGTGGTCCGCCGCCTATAGTTCCAGTTGAGTAGTGTCTCTGGCTGGTATAGCGCCGGTCAAATAACAAGTTTGGCACGATTGGAACCCGCTATACTGTTAATAGTACCTGTATCGGTACTATGCCCAATTGTGCCGGTGTCCGGTATATTGCCGGTATTGTTTACTATTGATAGCAAACACCAGCACTATACTGAGACCAGCACACTTAGTCAATCCCTCCCAGGAGAACAAAAATGACAACGCGTGTGGGGGCACCTCGACCGTTTTGCCACACCTTCACACCCGTGCTACGATGTCATAGGGGTAGCACGTTTTGGCCAAAATGTTTCCTGAGCGACGGGGCTCTTTAACCCATCTTGACCGAAAATGGTGGAAACATTACCATTACCATTACCATCCATGTCATTCAATGCCATTCGTGCCATTCTTGTTTGGCAATATAATTATTTCTGTATACCTCAGCCACAGGTTTGTTCATCGGATGACACTTTTAGTTTTATCGACACTAAGTTGGGTGAGGTGTAGAGCTCCTCATGTGATCAATAACCTCACGAAAAAAATGTGCACCATAACCCTTTTACCACTTCGAAAATTACCCCACACTAATCCCACGACAGAGGCTGCACTTTTTTAATACCCAAAAGTTTCTCACCTTCCGACCTTCTGACCTTCTACCGGTCAATGGTTGAACTCCTCAAGTGTGTAGCTGTCGGTCAGTGTTGATGTTTGATGTTATGATGTTATGATGTTACGAGTATGTTAGTAGTAGTAGTAGTAATAGTAGTAGTATTGGTATTAGAATGGTATATGAATAAGGACTAGCGCACAGACGTGCTGGTCGGGTTGCGCGAACGAAAGTCTTTCAAAACTCATGTTTCGGGTGATGATGGATGATGATGGATGGTGATGGATGATGACATTGAGCTCCTCATGTTCGGAGCTCAGAAAATTCTTCGAAAATTCTGCTGGACCCCTAGCAATAGCCCAAGTCAGGAGCTCCATAAACAAAATTGTGAACGTTAACCATTTTACCGCGTCGAAAATGATCCTACACTAATCCAAAATGGGATGTCCGCAGGAATTTGGATGCAGTTCTGACGCGGTCAACTTAAGCTCACTCCAGGAACCGCTGGAGGTCATCGTCATCCATGCCCCTGGTTCTTCATCCCACACAGCTATTAACGTGCGTTTTCTCGTTGTTCCAACACCCCCCGGTCTCTGAACGCCCGCCATAACCTGCACTGCGAATTTGTTCGTGTTCTCCCCAATGCTTCTGCCACTGCTGAAGGGAGAGGCGCAGTCGAGAGTCGGGCGAAGAAGATAAAAAAGGAGCTGAGGAGGACAAACACATCTTTCCGGCGCAGTTAAGGCTCTTTGTGCAGGTGAACACTGCAAGGTATTTAATAGCACGGTTTCATTGTGTTCTACTCCAGTAGAGCAGTCTTTGCGAACGCAAACACTAACGTATTCAATAGTACGGTTTCATCTTATACCAGTAGAGCAGCCGAGGCTCTTTGTGTTGGTGATAAACACAAGTACGGTCTCATCGTAAAATATTACCGATAGCCGACAAGCCGACATGCTCGTCAGCATCGAACTAGGGGTGCGACTTCACCTTCACATTTCGCTGGAATACATTCCTTCAGTGGTCAAAGTACACCTTTCGTTTAAAATAGCATGTGCAAGGCCCCCAATAAAACAACATACTGGTAGGCCGAAGGACGGGGAAAACAAAAATACGCATTTGAATACATATAAAAATGACCAATCGTTTTACTAAAAAACAACTTTTCAGTTCTTTTCCCGAACAACCTTCCCACCGGTCGGCCGTGGGTCGGGGTTGAGGATATGTTGAGGGTAGGAATAGGGAACCACACGGTCCCGGGTGCCCGCACGAATTTCTTCGGTGTTTATCGCTAAAGATAAACTGCCTTTTGAAGACGACCGGAGGAGAGGTTCAGTCATCCTTGTACCTGAGCCCGATCTCAGACCTCGGGAGAGAAGCGAGGTCGATGGCAGTTGTCATTATAATCCTTCCCGATATATATGGAAACCCCGCTGCTCTGTTACACAATAACGCATGTTTACCCTGTACTTCCTGCATACAACACAAAAGTCCGTTATAGTCCTTCCCATTATACGTGGAAACTTCTCCATTCTGTTACGCAACAACGCTAGTTGTATCCTGTTACACAACAACCCTAAAGTAGAATTGCGTGTCCATTCTGCTATTTTTGTTGGATAAGGAGGAGGCAAAACCACATTACCATTTCCATCAAGAGTGCAATACTCGTAATGCCCGAAAAGAAACTAAAACCACATTACCATTTCCATCAAGAGTACAATACTCGTAATGCTCGAAAAGAAAGCCAATTGGCGCTACTTTTACGTTCTTATGACCCCCAACTATGCCACAAGGCACTGCCCGCATTCAACATTACCGTTGACCTGTGTTACTTATGCCAAAAGACGCTGCCCGCATTCAAACTTGCCGTCGAGCTGTGCTATTTTTTATATATGGCAAGAAATTTCACAGGTTGGGCCACCTTTCGCGGGTCGGGTCGGGTCGGGTCGGGTCGGGTCGGGTCGGGTCGGGTCGGGTCGGGTCGGGTCGGGTCGGGTCGGGTCAGGGTGCCCCGAACCGAATCGTGATATTTTGAATCATGTTGGCCCGACCCGTTCCGACCCGTGAGAGTCCGGACTACAGTACCTCCTGACCCGACCGCTTCGAGGCGTGAAAAGATTGTTCCTCAAGATTGCTCCTTAAGATTGTGAAAATATTGTTGCTTAAGATTGCGATAAGCCTTGAAAGGTCTTCACCTCACGGTTATGACCCGTCGGTTATGACCCGTCAAAAGCCTTGAAAGCTCTTGAAAAGCCTCGAAAAGCATTGAAAAGCCTATACCTGGTGCAAGGGTAGCACGTTTTCGCCCAAAGTTTCGACTATCGTATGCCGCATGCTGTATGCCGTTGGAGGAGACCCTCCCCAAACGAGGAACTTGCGAATGCCGTTGAAATGATAGTTAACTCCAACCAAAATAGCATGCAAAGTATTGGTAGGCTATGGGATGGAATATATCTAGTTAAGCGTGTTTGTTAATCCATTCGGTTGCAGTTTAACTTTACTGTATTAATACCATTAATGCTGTTGATACTATTGATACTATTGATACTATTAAACAATCACTTTAGGGGTGAGGTTTATGTCGATTGAGAACATGAGAAAAGCCAAAAGGGTTCAACTCGACCGTACTATGAGTAGTAGTGACGCGTGCTAAGATAGAGCTGCATCACTTTGTTCTGTGGTTCCTGGATTTGGGAGCTTAAGACATCTCCCCAAGAATCTGATTTGGAGAAAAACAAAACTGCTACCGTATGCAAAATCCCATTGCCTAGGTTCGTGCACAACGAGAATCATGCAAAACAAATGTTTTTTCCCCGACAATTTTGGGTGAAGGAGCCTCCTCCTTCACCTCCTTCACCTCCTTCATCTCCTTCATCTCCTTCATCTCCTTCACCTCCTTCACCTCCTTCACGTCCTTCACGTCCTTCACGTCCTTCACAAAACGTTTTCTCACAACAACTACTACCACCATCGTAGTACGCGTTTTTATCTTGATTGTAGTATACTATTGTTACTGGTACTGTTACTAGTACTGTTAATAGTACTGTTACTGGTACTGTTACTAGTACTGTTATTAGTACTGTTACTAGTACTGTTACTAGTACTGTTGCTAGTACTGTTACTAGTACTGTTACTAGTATTGTTCTAGTATTGTCTCTAGTACTATTCTATTATTGTTTCTGGTAGCATGCGTGGCATGCGTCGCCGTGAAATTGGGTACTTCTCGTCGTAAGCGCGCACATCAAACGTTTGTCAACGCTGGCAGACGAACACGGGTCAGTGCCTGGATATGATGGTGCACAGGGATGCCACGATTGCGCAGCTACGGGGATATATCAATTCGACGGCGGGATTTACCGCTGCCGGCGCATCAAAATTCCTTGTGTACAGGTACATAAGTTCTCATGGGTTTCCATTTTTTTTAGGCGTGTTAATGTTTGCATTTAGAACCTCCTAAGATGAAAAAAAAATGGGGCGGGACTTCTGCTGCTAGCGCATCAAAGTTCCATGTTTATAGGTACATCGTTTTCCATAGGTTTCCAGTTTTGTATTGTAGGCGTGTTGTTTGAAATCATCATCCCCTAGTCCTTGTGTGCAGGTACATAAATTATCGTAGGTTTCCATTTTTATTATAAGCGTTTGGAGTTAGCAGTTAGCATGCCGTAGGATAAAATGCGGCTTAGCTGTTTTGGAATCGACAGTGTCTAATTGATTTACCCGACGCCTAGGCCGAATGCGTGTCGTTTGCTGACCTAGCTCTGTGTCTCGAAACTCGGATCCGGACTCACGTAGGAAGCACCCCTCCCCACTAAAGCGCGTGCCTTTGTGTTCATGCGAGAGGAATTCAACAAGTTTTTCTCTCGTCGTCCCCGGTTGAATTGTGCATGCACCCGCTAGTAGTTATTGACAGGTGCCCGCCATTAGTTACAAAAACGGGCGTTTTTTGAGTGCCAATTGTTGCACGTTAAAACTACCTGAAGGGGAGCTCGAACTCGTCAGATTGACCTTCCAAGGTTTACCACTAAACTGCATGGGACCCTTGTGTGGTTCTACGGTAGCCCCCCCAACTTTTCTTTAACGAAATCGCCGGTTTTGAAACCAGCATCCGGCCGTATCTCCTGAAATACGGTTCCCATTACCACCCGGACGTCATCGTTCGATAGTCCTCCGCAAACAAGATAATATATGCAGATACTCTTTTCATAGCATCCTTCCTCGTGTCGAGCAGCCATGAAACGTTCGTTAAAGAAAACCGCCGGTTTTGGGGGGGGGCTATCGTAGAATCAGTCCCTTGTAGTATGCAACGTTTTCGTTATGATACACCTAGTAGACCGAGCCATTGCACTTGCTCATTGCGGGGCGTGTACGATTTTTCGAAAAAAACGCCTTTTGGGTGAGATATGGTTCGCTCCTCCCGGGAAGCTGATAAAAGCTGTATTCATTATTTTGCGGGGACTCTATTAGTCACATACATGTTAAGAACGAGAAGCTAAGGGTATCTCACGCGTGTTAGTCTGAATACCGTTCTTGTAATGCGTAACCATCAAAGTGCCGTCCACCGCAATGTGCCGGGATCAATTTTGTGATCCGCAGAGGGCTGCGTCTTCACGATGGACAAACTCTGAAGGAGTGCAACATACCGACGGAAAGCCAGCTTTCGCTGCTGGATAGCGAGGTGCGTTTTTGTGACGGAGTGTGATTTGTCGACGGATAGTCAGCTTGTGCTTGATACCGAGGCGTGTTTGTATGGAGGAGTGCAATACACCGACGGATAGGCAGTTTGTGCTACTTTATGGCGAGGTATGTTCGTGTGAATAATGGCAACACACCGACGGATAGTCAGCTTGGTTGAGCTTGATACCGATGCGCGTTTGTATGAGGGAGTGAAATACCTTACAGGACACCTTACAAGAAACGAAAATAATGATAACCAACACAAATTCCCGTCCAGGCGGCTTTTTTTGTTTGGGAGGGGGTTCGTTGTACACTAGTTTCAGTACCACGTCTCCCGGATTTGTTGTAATTCTGATTGCCAATTTGTTGTAATTCTGATTGCCAATCTGCCATTTTTGCTTTTCCTGTTTCTTGTTAGGTATCCTGTCCCGTATGCCAGAAGATTGCCAGCTGATGCAACTTGACAGCGACGCATGCTGCAATAAAAAACAAGCACAGCACCTCAGCTATGAGATCGAGATATTCTTCGAAACTCATGTTTGCAAGCTGCGTGTCATATGCTTCGATCGCGCGCTACTGAGTGTTTATTTTGTCGTTATGAACGATATAGGACGGCGACTCCCTTGAGCACTAGTACTAGCGTCAACAGCGAGGTAACTTTGTACCGTGCACGACTGCTTGTGGTAGTTTTGTGTATAAAGAGAAAGCAGCGTGCAAAATACGGGACTCGGCGATTTGCCAAAGAAAACAAGGTGCAAAAAACCGAACATCCTTACCCGTTAAATTTTTGCGTGCACTCCTCGGAGTGCTGCACGATGCACTCCTTCGCGTAAAGACTGCACCTACCGTCGCACTTACGGGGGCAGACAACACCGAAGCTGCGTTGGTTACAGTATGTGGGGAATCATTTATCTTGATCTACCCTGAGTGCTGCGCGTACTCGATCGAACACTATAATAGTGGCGTACTTGAATTGAAACCCGGGGATGTACCCAGGTTGTCCTCTGACGATGCCAGTGCACGGTACTTTTTTATCTCGTGAAAACAGCATTGGATGCTGTCGCACTTACAGGTAGGCGCAGGCAACACCAAACTAGCCTTCGTTATGTCAGCACTCAGTTGCCCAAACTATAGCCTGTTGTTTGTTTTTATTATATTCTACTAAGAACCATCCCGACGCCTGCGCTTCCTGCTCGTCTACGGTATCTGCACCCATACTTGCTATTTTCAGAGCTTTTCATGCGTCGCGTTACTTCTCGCAATCGGGTCAGGGTTATCCGACCCGAACCGACTTGTGATATCTGAAAAACTCCTGACCTGATCCGGCCGAACCCATGAGATTTCGAACACCTCCTGACCGGGCCCGACTCGATCCGTGAGATTTTCAAAACCTCCTGACCCGGCCCGTGCGTCGAATTATGACCCGTGAAAAGCCGTGGCTATCTTGTACTCGACATTCAAGCTCCGAGTTGAGTGGGCACTTTCGCGTTTAGTCGTAGATGTTCAAATTATATTTGCGCCAGGCGCTGTTTATAGCTCCTTGCTGCGCCACAGTCGCTCTGAAGTTCACGGTGCTTCAAACCAAAGCTGAGTATAGACCACTCGAATGCCGGAGCTCACAGATGACGTGTCCGACATATTCGTACAAAACCAGCTTGCAAAGCTGAGCATCCAATCGGCCTGCACGCACAGCTGATGTGCATACCTGAGCCGAATTTATAAAATCAGCCTGCAAAAGCTGAGTGTCGGTCACTCATTTGATGGAACTCTTAGCTGGCATACTTAAAATCGTGTTTTATAGTCACTGAGTATCGGCCACTATTGGTTGAACTCGCATCTACCGCATCAGCAATAATTATACCTAAAATCACGTCTTTTTAGCAGACGGAAAAAAACAGCTTGCGAATCTCTGATAAATTTACCAAATTATACATCGTATAAACCAATAGTATTCCACCAGGCAAAGTAGGAGGCGGGCGGAGGGGGGAGGGGGCAGAGGAAGGGGAAAATGATAAAGTAGTTCCCGAAAAAGATGTCGGTGTGGAGAAATATACGGCTTCGGGGCAGATGTTGACGCACTTAAGTTGGCGACACTGACAAACATCCACTAGCGCAAGTTTTTTCTAGCGACCGCTACACTATAATAACTTTGCAAAGTAGTTGTGTTCTAGCAGACGAAAAAGGCAATTGACGTGTAATACTGCTCTGTAATAAGGTTATACAGTATTTTTTCTCTGTCATAAGGTTGTACAGTATTTTTGCTCCACCGGGTGAAAAGGGCAGGTGACCTATCATATGAATATCTGCGATACGTAGTTAAATACAATTAGCTTGATCCACCAGGCGAAAGAGGCTACGGCCTGAGGTGCGGGAGGGGGAGCAAAGGAAGAGGAAAATAAAGTATTACGGGGGACCATAGTAAATAGGACCAAATATTGTTAGTCAAAATAGGGAAATATATTGGTTTTTGTGTGTACCGTAGGTCCTATTTACTATGGTCCCCCGTAATAGTTCCTGGCAAAGATGGGGGTGTCGTGGAATCGGCAGCTCTGAAGATGTCAACCCTTGCGGATCTTGGACTAACTCGTAGATGACGTGTGTATGTCTGTACTAATTTAATAACAGCAGCTTCCAAAGCTGAGTGTGGACCACTCAATTGGTCGAACTCACGGTGGACTCACCTGCGGCACTTTCATATACAATCATGTTTTTCCGAAGGGCGGAAAAAACGGCTGACGTATAACATATCTGATAATTATATATATATATATATATATATTTTTTTTTTTCGCACACTTTCAATTTCCAGCTTCTGGACAAGCCGTGGTCACAGGTGTCGTCCCTTCTCCTCCCCGGTTCTTGCCTTCATTTTTTTATCGCGTATAGGGTTCAGCAATCCCACTGCTCGTCGATTGTTCATCGAGTGTTGCTAACTCACGCTCTCGCGCTTTCCGCAAGTCAATTTGTCCACAAGAAAAAGTCCCAACGAATTTACACGAGTATGCACTCGGCGGGGCTCGAACTCACGAAGCTGACCTATACCAGGCTCGAGGATAACCTGATACGCCACCGGGGCGACCGATGAAAGTTATATGTGCAGTACTAATTCCATTCCCTATTTCTGCTCCAACAGACAAAAGAAAAAGAGGTGACGACCGCAAAGGAAGAGGAAAAGGAGAAGCTATCTCTTCAAAAAGGGGAGGGTGTCGAGGAATCGGCGGCTGTGAGGCAGATGTCGACCCTTGTGGATCTCATGCGACAGCAGATGGAGTGGACCATGCGGAGCGAGGAGAGCAGACGCGAGCAAGGCCTTGGGGCGGCAGAAGCCCTTGAGACGAGAATGCGAGGAATGGAGGTGAGGTGGCGCTTTCGTTTTTTCCTGCAATAAAACGTGTCAAAAGCTCTATAATCCTAAGGCAGTGTTGAAGATCTATCATTGATGACGGATCTCGTAGACCGGACGCTCGCTAACGCATCTTCCTGGTTGACATGTGAGGTCGGAGAATGGCGGTACCTACGCACCCTGCCCCCAAAGTGTAACGTATATGTTTTACGGCCATTAAAAGCTTCGAAAGGCAACGTCCATCCCTTCTGTTGACCCTACAATGCCGTTTACGAGTCCACGGACGTACCATACCCTTACCCCTAACCCTAACCCAAACCCAATATTGACCAACTAGTAAGCTCTTGAGACAAGGATGCGAGGAATGGAAGTGACACTGTTGTTCTTTCCTGTGATAGACTTGTGCCCTAAAGGCGGGGACACAATAAGTGTGCCCCCCGGGTCGGAGAATGCCTCGTGGTTGTGCAGATAGGGAGAGATCGATCCGCTTCCACCCAAATCGATTGTACAACAGGATAGAAAAGTAGGAAGTAGCTAGGAAACACAAACACAGCGCCTGCCAATAATGTCGTGCCGCAGAAGAGAGGCCACCGTGATCGTCTGTAACCCTAAATTTTCCGATTAAAGCCACAGAAAAACATAAAGCTAAACATAATATTTACACACAAGAAGCAAACCGTACCCCTCAAACGAGAAACAAAAGCGCAATTCACCAGCCTAGGAAGAGATCAGCAACACTAAAGCTTACCTGGTTCATGTGGGGGCGTTTGGGGGCATGTTTTGTCGCAGGCATCGCTGCCAAGAAGGCTGGAGGAGTTTATGGAGGAGAGCGTTGGCGGACTCAAAAATTCGCTGAGCAAGGTAACCTAAAGTATCTCGCGTGATAAGCACCATGCTGGGGGTGTGGTGGCGAGGGTGTGTGATAAAGAGCGTTGGTGACCCCAAAACTTTGACTTTCCAACATAGCCGAACCCGTTTACCTTTGAATTCGTTGTCCCGGTATACCTTTACCTTTGAATTCGTCGTTTAGGGTTTCCTGGAAAACGCCGCGCGGACAAGCTAAAAATCGCAACAATTTTGGTGTTTCATCCGGCATAGTATGATCTTAGCTTAGCTTTGAAAACACGGCGAAGTCTACGGTCGTTACCGGCAGCACGACAGACGCCACTTCGCTCGCAACTCGAAATATCTCCTTCACTGGTTCCCAATCCAGCAGGTTAGGTATACTCGTACATAGCTCGGGGTGAACGAGTTGCTGGAGCTGACCGTGAATTTGGTAAGGCAGTACTGAACAGTCAGTAGACATACTGTGCTGCGTTTCTTGCGCTCTGTGATCTCTAGGGATCATTCTAGATTCTTCCAGCGGGTTTTCTACATCTTGGACATACCTCCAGGCTTTCTAGATGGGTACGGTTTAACATGTGATTTGCGTATAATGTACGCTGCTGCTTGCTACGCAATAGGAAAAACATGCGATTGTTAAGTTGTGAACCCAAACATTCGCAACAAGCAGTGGCATTGATTTTCGTGACTGGGAATTATTCGACCCTTCATAGCGGCTTGTCAAACATTTTTTCATGCCATAGTTGAAACTCTACATCGAGAAGATCTGTATTGACTCTTATTTTGCTCGCTTCTGTGCGGAAAGGCGTTAGGCGATATAGAGGAGCTACACGCGAAACGTTCTAACGCGGGGGCAATTCAAGATGACGATGAGGAGACCAAAAGACGGGAAGAAGAGGTGAGCGTAGATGAAAGGTAGATCAGGCCTGCGTTGGTGTACCAAAAGCTTCAACATGAACCTCCATCGGCGAATCACCACAGATCTGAGACATTGACTTATATTCCACCAATCGTGCCGGTTTGAAATGCTCGATCAAAACCTAGAACACCAAACACTCGAAGAATCACGCACGAGTTGCAAAAATGGGCATACACTCCACCAATTGTAATTGCGCGAGCCATAACGGCATCGAGTCTCAATTGAATGATAATCAAAGACTGCGCATCGAGAACCAAAGCCTGTGTATTGAGAGCTAAGACTGTCCCCGCTTAGCGACAGTTTTAGCGACAGTCTTAGCGACAGTCTTAGTGACAGTCTTAGCGACAGTCTTCGCGGCGCACGCGAACAAGGCTACGGTAGCGGGGGCACTTTTAGGGTATTACGTTTCAGCGGCCCAGGGCTACCCTCGGACGGATGACGATCTAGGTCATATAGATTATATAGATCATATAGATCATATAGATCATATAGATTATTTAGTTCATCCACAGTGCATCCCGTATCTGCCGTTATGATATGTTATGCTGGATTTGTATATATAGAGTACAGATCCAACCCAGGAAACGTGTGCCAGATCATGCAGATCGTACGGCTCCCACCCGGCAACATGAGCTAGACCATACAGATCTCCCCTGAAATATCTAGATCATCGAGTAGGAATAGATCATCTATGATCTGTCCGAGGTGTGAAGTCTTGTCTTCTGTGTTTTTTTATATCGTGTAATGCATCGCCATGGAATTGCTTGTTACCCTACGCCAGTACTATTTGTCAAGTATTCTAACAAAACTTTTGTGCATGTTAACGCTGTTTAAGTCTGGTTTTAAATGTATTCCCGGGTGGGTGCTAGTGAGTGACCTAGACCCAGTAGTTAAAACAACTTCTCCCTACCCAATCAGAGTGCCGGTTGGAGTCGGTTGGCAATGACGCCGTAAAATAAGCTTTTCACTTCGTGAACTCTAGACAACCAGGGTATTGTCTTTTTATCTCGTTTTTATGTTTTGACCGTACCCGAGATGGAGGTCAAGCTATACTACTTTGTGCGGAGTGGAGAACGTTAACTACGTGCAAGGGGGATAACATGATGACATCACGTAGTGCGTATATGGTAAGGCACCCACGAGGCAGATACACGGTACACCCATTGCTCTCTCTGGAAGTGGCCACACCAGAAGACACACAATTTCATTCTAAGCTGTCATCCGATATGCAAGAAAGTACGCACAAGATGCCGATGTCCGCCTGACATATGGTTCTTAGTAGGATGCAGCTCATCCTTTATACGACTCGCCGAACACCTCACAGCGCTTCGCACTTACTTGGCGAACGTGACGACTGCCTGAAAACCCAACGTGCTCCATCCCGGCATTGTAGAGATGCGAGGGTCAATGGTGTTAAGACCATGGCTATGCACGAAATGAGTACACCCCCCCCACCACCACCACAACCTTGCTATTGCTCTTGTTCATGTTCATGTTCATGCTATTGCTCATGCTCTTGCTCATGCTCATGCTCATGCTCATGTTCATCGAACGCCGCCGTTGCAGGAGAAGTCGCGACTGGCATTGCTGTCGGCTGACGTGGAACGGGTTTCAAAGGAAAACGCGGTGCTACTGCAACAGTTAGCCGATGCTAAGGCTTCTGCCGCTGCCACGCCAACTCCCCCCTCTACAAACCCTGTCGAGGCGTCCAGAGCATACGTGCAGGCCATCACCCCAGGGCCATCTCAAGAGCAGGTGCGAGCAAACGACTGCTAGTCCAGTTTACTCAAGTAGAGACGAGTAAAGGCGAGAGCTGTCCACCACATTGGTTCCTGCTGTTCGCCGGCGCTTCCTTGCGCTGGCGATTTTGTTTTGATCGTGGGTACCCCTCGACGGCCGGCCTTGCGATAGGAACGCACTTACGGTACTTTTTACGAGGCTCCTCGCGCACTGCCGTGCCGTTGAGGTGAAATGCTCTACACCTCACAGAAATCACAAATGCCCCATGTCACAGCTGTAGTAGTAGTAGTGGTAGTAGTAGTAGTAGTAGTAGTAGTAGTAGTAGTAGTAGTAGTAGTAGTAGTAGTAGTAGTAGTAGTAGTAGTAGTACTAGTTGTAGTACTAGTAGTAGTAGTAGTAGTGGTAGTAGTAGTAGTAGTAGTAGTAGTAGTAGTAGTAGTAGTAGTAGTAGTAGTAATAGTAGTAGTAGTAGTAACAGTAGTAGTAGTAGTAGTAGTAGTAGTAGTAGTAGTAGTAGTAGTAGTAGTAGTAGTAGTAGTAGTAGTAGTAGTAGTAGTAGTAGTAGCAGTAGTAGTAGTAGTGGTAGTAGTAGTTTCAATTTTCAATAAAAAGTTCACTCTGAAAAAACTTGAACGAAAAAATCAGAGCGAACGACACATGTTGACGATGTTGACGATGCTGACGATGATGATTGATGATGATTGATGATGAGGAGGATGCCGACGATGCTGACGATGCTGACGGTGATGTTGATGATGATTGATACTGTTGATTGGCCACTTTCTAAGGGGAGGGGGCTCCGTGACCCAGATCTTTTTCTGCCAAAACATGCCGTCCTTATCGTAGCACGCACCCTTGGAAGGAAATAGTGTCGACGCCAGAAACGGGTACAAGACGAATACCGTCGGGGGAGCGAGGGGTGAATGAGCAACATTTCTCGCGACGGCTATATAAAGCAAACTCGTCGTCGCTTTTGTAACCCAGGTAACAGAACCGGCTCGAGAGGATCCGGCATCTCGGCCGCCGATCGAAAACCCCCCAAGACCACAACGTAAATCGTCATCTACATGGGATCTGGTGAGTTGATGTACACCGCAATTCGACGGCAGGAAGCCAGCACACCGCAAGTTTACGAGTCATAGACACTCGTGAGTTGACGCACACTGCATTCTGACGGCAATCAGCCAGTTCACGGTATCTCGCGAGTTAATGTGCACTGTTTTCGACGGCAAGTCGCCAACGCATCGCAACTAGGTGGTTACCGTTTAATAGCGAACCTAATGTGACTGCGTAGCAGAACGGAGAGTTTTCTGTTACCCGTGCTGCGCTTCAGCGAGGCACAACACGCTTCAACACCGTGATTCGACGGCAAGAACCTATTGCGTCGCACGTCAGTGGTTGTGGCTAACGGTCATGGGCGAACATATTGCTTACGGAGAGGTTTCTGTTACCCGTATTGCGCTTCAGCGAGGCATTATACACATCTGCATGGGATCTGGTGAGTTGATGTAAACCGTAGTTTGACGGCAAGCAAGTCAGTGCATCGCATGTTGGTTGTGGTTGACATTGGGCAGCGAGGCTGAGGTTTTCACTCTGCAGAAGAACGGGGAGATTTAAGTAAGCCGTGCACATATAATATGATCCTTGGCCTCGCCGAAAATGCTTCGTGTTGTGTTTTGGAGCCGCTTCTATCGTACCGGTGTGTTGCAGCGCTTCTCATACACACTACCGGTATATTTTGAATATTATAGTACGCACCGTCCTATTGCCGCTACCTTAAACCCGCACCGCACGATTCCCCTAGGGTGGTAAAAATAGAAACACTGCACAGCGGTTTGGTTCCACTCCGTGAATAGCCTTGAAAAGAAGTACGTGGTATAGATAATGTTCCAGTGGTTTAGTGCGCGATAGAGATGGCACCTTTTCGGTTGTTCAGTGGTTTTGAAGACGTTTCCTTATGAGGGTTCGAGGCGGGCCGTCAATATCAAGTTGGCTTTAAACGCCATGGGCCGTCCGTGCAATGCAAATGCCGCCCATTAATACTTGATGCACATACATACAATCCTTGACATTGCCGAAATGATTCATGTCGAGTTCTGAAGCTACTACCGTAGTCTAGTACCTGGTACCAGCCTTTTCCAGCGCTTCTCGCACGTGACCCAATTGAATGTTTGGTGCCGGTGTGTTGCAGAGCTTCTCGTACACGGCACGAGCAGTTGACGCGCTGTTTTCGTTGCTCTTAGATTTTGAAAGACTTTATCTTCATGCCGTAAGCAAACACGTGGTGCATATACGATCCTTGGCAGAGCCAAAATGCTTCGTGGTGCGTTCTTCGTTCTTTTTACAATTTGACTTGACGCGCATTTTTGTTTGTTCTTACTAAATTTGGTTTGACGTGTGTTTCGTTGTTGTTCCTCCTTTCGATTTTTGAAGACGTTTCCGTCTCAGGGTTCGAGGCGGGCGGTCACTGTCAAGGTTCCTCGAAGCGCAAACTGCGAAATTGTTTGCGAGCGCATCGCGGAGGAGCTAGACGTGGTGGAGGCGAGGGTTGTGCTCCGGGACAAGAGAGGAGGTGAGGTGGTGCGTTAGGGGTCGAGCAAGGTAAGGCATGGCATGGTATGGCACGGCATGGTGTGGTATGGCATGGCATGGCATGGCATGGCATGGCATGGTATGGTATGGCATGGCATGGTATGGTATGGGCGCGTGCTAAACATTTCTGGGGGTTCTCACTTGAGCCGCTCCACGATCGACGATTAGGGTTATTATATGGGATAAAGCACGGAAGTACGGGGATTTGGTTTGTGTAAGGGTATCGGCGGGGACACAGGGTGTCCCCTGCAGGTCTTCCAATTGAGCAGGTCCTCGGAGAGCACTTACTTTCTTCGCCTTTTACCCACGTATGTTACCAGTATTATGAGACGGAAAATATCGAAAACTGCTCAAAACACTACTTTAGACCCTAGCCCTAACCCTAACTCAAACCCCAACCCCAACCCATAGAACTTTGTCCGGAAAATTCCAACATTTTTTTTTTGAAAATTTGGTCGACCACATTATAATGCACACATCAAACACATTCCCCGGTTTCCATACTTTATCCTACATTAAATCATCATAATAATAATCCAGACACCTCGTAGAGGCTACTGCGCTGCAGAGTCATCCCGCGCTAGGGGTGCAGCAGAAGATTCTAAGAATGTTCTGAGCTCCTAACATGAGGAGCTAGCTCAATATCAACATCATCCATCGTCATCCTTCATCAACCGGAACATGACTTTGAAGGTATTCATTCGCGCAACCCGACTAACACTTTTATGCGGTAGTTCTAAAAACAATCCTTATACTCGTGAAATGATCCATAATATTAATAACCCATACTTCCACAATTGAGGAGGTTAACCGCTCAACCACTCAACCAATCAGAACGTCAGAACGTCAGAAGGTCAGAAGGTCAGAAGGTCAGAAACATTACTTAACCCAAAAACTGTAACTAATCCCTACCGTTACTAGTGATACTACTGTTAATACTATTAATAGTATAAATACTACTGTTAATACTACTGTTGATACTTATGTTAATACTACTGTTAAAACTACTGTTAATACTACTGCTGTTAATACTACTGTTAATACTACTAGTGATACTATTGATACTACTAGTGATACTACTAGTGATACTACTAGTGATACTGTTAATACTACTGTTAATACTACTAGTGATACTAGTGCTACCGTGTGATGGCCCTCTGCCTGACCCAAAAAATGATTTGAGGAGAACACGGCGGAGAAAAATCCCACGGCCGAGGTGCATAACGGGTATGCAGCCCTACCTTCGTTTCCTGCAATCATCAACCATCTGCACATTTTTATGTCAACCAAGCTCCATGCACTACTCCACCCTCCTTGTACTACACAACATCATTTTTTCATTGTAATATTTCCACGACTCTTGCGTCACCCCGCCTTCGTAGGGGAAACTTGTAAAAGGCGCGATTGCACGACACCAATAACATCCCAGCATTTTGGAGTAGGTCCTCGGTTGGGGAAGCCCACCCGTCGGAAATATTATGATGAAAAAGTGCCACCCTGTTCTAGGAAGCTTTCTCTCGCATACTATACTATAGACATATCAATAGTATAGACGATACTATACTATAGATAATACTATACTAGACTATATATATAGTATAGACATAGCTAGTGTCGTGCCTAAACCAGGGCAGTACCGTACCAATGACTTACGACGCTACCACGCGTAGAGAGCCGTTCGGTAGCCGTCGAACACCGAGTTCGGCACCCGGGAACACCATTCCACGCTGATGTAGGCCTCCATCCATCAATTCGTTCTGTCGGAAAACCTGGTTCGGCTGGAGTTCGCACACTTCGAACAACAAGCTCAGGGCTTGCGCAGGAAATCAAATGGGTCACGAAGGTGCTATCTAACATAGCGTACGTTATATACGCTTTACAGCTTTCTTTCGCCCAAGACCACGGCGCCGCTGACCATTGCTATTGCAACTGAGGGGATTACGCCGTCGCAGGAACCGAAAGCGGCACAATCGGTGGTTTGTTTGGACACGGAATCGTTTAGGGCTATATTTCCTTGCAGGGGTCCACCATTGCTGATGATAATAATAGCTGCATATCATAGGGTTGGGGTAATGATAGCATAATAGCTGTATATTATAGCTGTATGTAATTGTATATAATTGCCCATAGTCTGGTCGGGGGTTGCCATCGGTGCCCAGGGGTAATGCTCCGTGCTCTCGTAGGGGCCCGCCACTTATGGCCATTGCTATTTCATGGGTCGCGCGGGTAGGTAGGCCCACGTCTGAGTGCAAGGGGCGGTACCGAGCAAGCTGTGCGAGTAGAGCAGTAAGTGACCATGGACAGTGTACGGTCGTCACGGAGAAAACATCCGGTGATTCGATTGTTCGCGTTGTGACCCTGCCATCATGTCCGTCGATCCACTCGATACTCCGCGTCAGCACAATTGTTCCAATAGAGACGCGCATTTGTACCCTAGCGGTATAGACGAAGAGGGACGTCACGCCGAAAGCATGCGGCTCGATTTATGCCTTGACCGCGGCATCGCTGGCCATGATGGTCGTGTCCATCGATGTACCTGACGTTCCGCGTGAGGCGCAAAAATGTTCCACTAGAGACGCTTCACGGTGTTCTCCAACACCTGTATGATACGAGTCGGGATGCCTGAAGCTGGAGGTAGGTAAAGGATAGTGTTCTATACTGTGTAGCCCACACTGCTGTTCATGTCGAAAACGTCCTGCTCCATTAACCCCTTGCGCCTCTCTCATCGTTGACTGCGGCATCGTGTTGACCCATCCACTTGATGCTTCGCGACGGGCGCAGTTATTTCGTTAGAGACGCGTGTTGATACCCTAGCGGTCGGTCTGTTTCCCGTCCAGAGTGGTATAGACGAAAAATAATGTCACACCGATAACATCCGGCTCGATTCATTCCTCGAGTATGGCATCGTTGGCTGCAGTAAATGTCACCTAACAAGACGCAGGGTAACGAGAAAGGCAGGCTGATATTTACAGAGAATGTAAGAAACCTGGGTGCCGTTATACCGCTTTTAGTGTTTTACAACACGCCGTCTCCCAAACAAGAATAACAGACTGGCATAGCATTTCGGTTTCTTATCAGGTTTCTTGTTCTGTACGACATCGTGCTCATCTATCAACCTACCCTCTTGATGGTGTTCGGTGGCAGGCACAACTATTCCACTAGAGACGCTTTCGGTTGAGCTCCAACGCTTGCACGAGGCGGAATGCTTGCAGCTGGAGGTGCTACAAGGGAGCGTCGTGTCCGACCATGTGGTAAGGGCACTTCGAGAAGCGCGGCATTATATTTGGTACCCCAAAAAATCGTGTGTGATGAGAGAAATTCGAAAACTCGATACAGCGGGCGCCCGCGCTTAAGAAATCCGGCCGTACGCACTTGAGGTTCGTCTTCTCACGATCATTAACATTTTTCTCGAAGAAACCGTGTCCAGGGTCGGGTGCCAATAGTTGCCTGTGCCCAATGGCGACTAAATAATGATAAATGGAGCTTCGACGCCAAAACAATCGTTTCTTACTATAATAGCAGGCGCCTTCTGTGTTACTCTTCGAAGAAAAACGCATGTACTTTACAGTGCTGTGGTCGCTTTTCACACCGTCAATCTGGTAGTTGTCGGCAATACTACCGTTTGGATGCGCGTTTTACGGGTCAACGGAAAATCACCACGGCATTACCGTGACATCAACACACAAATGCACACAACTTGTGATCGGGCAGGTAGACGGGCTGGTGGAGTTCTACGAGCAGCACGTGCCGGTCAGGGCAAGGGTGAGTGACAACGACAGCTACAATACTACAGTGCAAAAAACAAGCAGTTGGAAAGCCGAGCTGATATTTACAAGAAAATAAATATTTCGGGATGATACTTACAGGAATATAGAGAATACGGGCTCAGATTTACAGAAAATAGGAAAATTGGGTCGAGATTTACAGAAAAATAAGAAATTCGGGCTGATATGTATAAAAAATAGAAATCCGGGCTGAGATTGACTTACAGGAATATAGAGAATACGGGCTCAGACTTACAGAAAATAGGAAAATCGGGTCAAGATTTACAGAAAAGTAAGAAATTCGGGCTGATATTTATAAAAAATATAAATCCGGGCTGAGATTGAAAGAAAAATAGGAAAAGCGGGCCGAGATTTACAGGAAAAAAGGAAATTCGGGCTGATATTTCAAACCAAAATAAGAAATTCGAGCTGAGATTAACAGAAATATAGGAAATTTCTGGCCCCGTTACAAACAGTGTCACCCGCCGCCCCGGTGGTTTAGTGGTTACCCTCTAATGCTACGTACTACAGTCGGTTCTGGAGTTCGAATCTCACATGGGCCGGACGTTAGTTTATTTGCAAAACATATCAAATCAAAGGAATCAAGTGGTGAGAGCGCCTTGCGGTGTGGTTAGGCGCAACTCGATGGAAGTCGACGAGGGCAGAAAGGGCTGCAATCTTCTCGCGATAAACAAGAAGGCACGTATCGTTGTGGGGAGAAGGGGGAGACGAGCCTGCTTACTTAGTGACCGTATTGGATCGATCTAAGATACGTCTAGGGAGGGAGAAAGAGAAAAAAACGTGCAAAATTAATAGATGGGGTAAACAAAAGTGTAGAACGCACTCTTTGTCAAAAACGAAACCCTCCCTGAGCCAACAGTCTTGCTTGTTAGGTGTCGTGTAATGTAGTAGCGTCGTGTACTGTAGTACTCCGTAGTGGTGACGGCGGGGTACAGGGGTTGAACTCAACCAGCGTAGAAGTGCCGTGTAGTTGGGACGGGGTACACGGGTTAAACTTGACTAACGTACTATGTGTTAAGGTGTGAGTAGGGCGGCGCTTGAAGCGCACGTCGTATTCGAGGGGGAGGCAAACGAAAACCTGATGTCGACGTCCACTAAATAAGTCTGTACTCGTAACTCGTAAACGTCAGGGAGGCAATGTACGATGCACAGTTAAATGCGGTGCAACCTGAGCAAATGCGGTGCAACCTCAGCCACTGAATTTGGACACACATCGATATTCTGTTAAATAGTAATATCTGGCATGCGAAGGGTGGCGATACTATTCGTTAGTGATGTCGCACATATCGTTGGGAGACAGGTTGCGCACTTTCATTTTTCCGCCTTGTCCTGTGAGCATTAGTTGCCTGTGGTACTGCAATTATACAAAGGAAGTGCCACATAGAGGTCCATTGCAGTGCTGCCATGGTAACGTGATGGAAATGCCAAATGAGGTGCATCGTTTAGAGTGCTGTTCGAAAGGATCCCGCCTGCTAGAAGCTCGACACTGGTAGCCTATCGCAAACATTATGGCAATTCTCGGGCGTGGTATTTGACGCCAAAGACGCCGCTGCCACATTCGATACGAGAGGCGTTTCCACCCAAATTGGTATCCAAGTACTTTGAAGTGCATAAATTGTACATGAGGCTTTTATTTCACAAGGTGTACATATTTTTTACTTCGACGTGCCCCAATAAATGTCTCCGTCCAGACGTCTGGCGCCATCGCTGTATCTATGGCTGAGATGGACGAAACAGCAAAACGGCACGCGCTAGGCGAAAGGAACAGCATTCGGATAGGAGGGCGCCAATTGGGGGGAAAAGACGACGACGCCGCCGAGCACGCCGAAAGACAGGTGATGCGTGAAGATACAAGGCAGTATGGTCCTAGGGACCGACTATTGCCAGGTAGGGATGCCTATGGTCTCTGCGCCGCACACCCACACGAGGGCTACTGTGGATGTTGTTTCGCTTGTATTGGTTCCTTGCTGCCCGGCTGATGCCTTCTGAGAGGATGGGCGGGTGAGTCTTCATCCAGGCAGGTGATGGCGCTGCGACGGGGGAAAGGTGATAAGAAGGGATACACCCAAAATAACATGACACGTGCTGCGACAGGAGTGCCCCTAGTAGGGGATACACATAATCACATGACAAATGCTAGGGCAGGGACGTCCCTAGTGTTCTGAAGGCTTTTCGCTTGAAGAGCTCTATTAATAGAGTGTATTTACTGGTTAAGTAGGCTCTAACGCACCCAAAAGAGCTTTTCTGTCCTTGATCTAAAGTGAAAGTGCGGTCCCATGGTCCATCCAGGTAGGCAACAAACAGTAGGTACTCGTAGGTAATGTAAAACACCAATCAACGTTCCTACGAAATTGGTTACCTCCTCAGTTTTCGATTTTTTTTTTTTTTTTTAGATCATAGCTACGGCACGGTATTAGTAATTTAAATACTAGGGGGACATTAATACATGGTAATACATGTTCCTAATACATGGTGTGATATACCACCACTTGGTAGGGAGGATGTTAATACATGCGAATACATGTTAATACATGTTCCTAATACATGTTATGATATACCGCCACGTAGTAGGGAGGATGTTAATACGTGTTGATATATGTTAATACTTGTTCCTAGTACATGTTATGATATACCGCCGCTTGCTAGGGGGGATGTTAATACGTGTTAACACAGGTTGATGCATGGGACTACATGTTAATACATGGTATGATGTACCGCCACTCAGTAGGGGCGGTGTTAATACATGGTAATACATGCTAGTACATGTCAACATATGTCAATACACGTTATGATAAACCGCCACTTTCACTAGTACTACTACTACTAATACTACTGCTACTACTACTACTACTACTACCTACTACTACCTACTACCACTACTACTACTACTACTACTACTACTGCTACTGCTGCTGTCGCTGTCGCTGCTACTACTACTACTACTGCTACTACTACTGCTACTACTACGACTACTACTACACTACTACTACTGCTACTGCTACTGCTACTACTATTAATACTACTACTATTACTACTACCACTAATAACACCACCACTACTACCCTAGGTGTTTTAACTTTGCCGCCATAGACCTCCGCGCAAGACATTCCCTCCATTTAAAATTCAATTATACCCCGTACCAGGTACTTGTCCTCATCCCTTGAAAGCATCAGCCTGATCAGTCAAAAGTGTCAGGTGTGAAGGGTATAGCTTAGCCGTACTTCACTGGCTAGTACTGTTTAGACCCCCCTCCGTGCGCCAGCTGCACAAAGACGCGTGATCCCGCGTTTTTGCGGTATCCTTTAGTGCGGGGCCCCATTTTAGTGCGGTACTCTTCAGCGCGGGCCCCCATTTTGGTCCCGCCTTAGTGCCGTACCCTTTAGTGCGGAGCCCAAGTTGAGTGCGGTGAAGATTGCTTGCCACGACGTCGTTCTACAAAGTACCTCGCTGCCCCGGGATAGACATTCGTCACACTACCGCAACGCGTTACTGCGATACCCTTTAGTGCCGGGGGCTAGTTTTGTCAAGCGTTTGTGCGTCATCCTTTACTGCGGGTTCCCTGTTCGACTCTGCCTTAGTGCGGTACCCTTTAGCGCGGAAGGCCAATTCAGAGCGGCAAAAAACGCTTTCGTTAACCCTGCAGCAATATGATGTACAGTCGTGGTCCCGCGCTAGTGCGGCGCCCTTTAGGACGATGCCCCAGCTTAGTGCGGTAAAAATGCTTGTCGCGATATCGTCCTGCATAATAAATTACCGCGCTATGTACCCCGGGATGGTTTGAGGTTCTACTTAAGTGCCGGTACCGCACTGTCATCGTTGTTATCTGGCGAGGCAACGCACTATTACTAGTGGGAGAACACGACGACACGACTGTAGTACATTAAGCTCACTTCGCGCAATGGAGTGTACCAGGTAGCTGGTATACAGTGCCAGGTACAGAACGTGAACTATGAAAACAAGCAAACAACTAAAGCAGGTATTTTCAAGATAACAAGAAATGTGGGAGCCGATAAACTCAAGTTAGTGTACAACGCAACCTTTTGAAAATAAGAAATCTAGCCTGAGCCAGCATTCCTGCTTACCAGGTATTTACTATAACAGGTTCGTTATTTTTCGTACCCAATAACGTGCAAGATAGCACACCCTCTCGGCCGAATATTCAAGCCAATTTTGTCCGCAACGCTTCTATAGACAAATCTCAACGAAATACTTTCAAAGCGTTTTCCCTGGGTGTGCCCCCCTCGCTTGGACATCGTGCCACGGTAGAAGTACAGCCATGTGGGTGTTCTGAGGCTCATAACCTATTGAGGAGCTCTATCTATACCTCACCCAAAACTTGTTCTTGAGCAAACTGAAAGTCCATGCATACAAAATCGACCATTTTGTTAAACAAGAATGATATCCATTCCCACGATTTCGGGTTAAGAATGACTTCGAGGTGACATTAAGGAGCCTCGTTGTTCAGATTTTTCTTCGCCATAAAAAAGAAATTATTTTGTAGCACGTGCCCTTTTGAGGAAACGACAACAACAGGAAAATCATCCTAGGGATGTGTTGCCGTGCGTGCTGTACCGTAGTGCACCATATGATGAATAAACCAGGAGATTGATATATATTCCAAAAGGGGTACGTCTGTAAAAACGCGCGACTGGAGCATCACGCAGCTTGCAAAGATGAATATCGACCATTGGATTGACCGAACACACAGCTGACGTACTTTGAAACACTTTTTTTTTAGTATATCACTTTTCCGTTGCCCGGGATTGCATTCAGGTTGACGACATCCGTGCGAAGCTGTCAGCGACTCTCACCGGCGGGCGGCGCTCATCGGACGACGCGCATCTAGCAAAAAGAAACAGCATCAGCAGTAACGCGCCACTTTTGGGGCTCGCAGTGAATGGCAGGAGAGCGAGTGCAGGTTTCAACGATGCGAAAATGTTTGGCGATGACGGAGAGGAGGATGCAGGATTGTCACGGGCGGAGCTCGAGAGGGCGTTGGAGGAGAGGAAGCGAGCAAGGCCTGCCGAGATGGAGCGCCAGGTTAGCCTACTCGTGCAGTAGCATGGCCTGTGGTGCTTTCCTTTTTATTTATTGTCTGATGTACGACTTGCTTTAGTTGGCCTGCTTCAGTTGAGTATACAATTTTTTGTTTCATTTCACCCGGAGGTGTTCTTTTACTCCAAAGTTATTGGATCCTGTCTTGTGCCCTGTTTCCTGTGAAGACAGACTTAAATATGGCGATGGATTAATGTGAGAACAACAACTGCTGTGCGGTCGTAGAATGTGTGCTTTCGACCTCTCCGCTCTGGTAGAAGTATTGCCACGGCGCGTGCAGCGCACATACCTTGCGATCAGGCGACACAACAATATCACACTTGGCGGCGTACAAAGTCAACGGAAAACCCTTCCATCCAAACTTGCACATGAACACCTAGGGGGAAACAGAAAAATTGCAGGTATTGAGGCTGCGCTACACTGACATTTTTCAGTCAGAAGGCAGCGGCAGGCTGAAAAACGCCACTTTAAACCTACCGTTGGCGCATCATCAAGATATAAAGAGTACCGATATAGTACGTTTAGGCCGAATACCAAAGTCATTCGTATGGATTTTCGTGGTATTCTCCGGCAGACGGGTAAGAAATTCACGGTAAATCTTAAGCTCACCACACTTCTACGTATTTTGATACATCATACCATGCAGTGTGTCAATTAAACGAAAATGTATTTGCAAGCCAGCGCTAGCCATGCAGTGTGTCAATTAAGCGAAAATGTATTTGCAAGCCAGCGCTAGCTGACGTGCTCTTCGGTCTCCGTAGCAATGGCAGTACAACCTGCTACAACCAACGCTCACCGCGACTACAGCAGCGCAAGCTGTGGTATTCAACGGACGCATGATTATGACCCGACTTGATGCGTGGAGATCAGGTGCAGTGGGGATAGCCACCTGGAAAGTCATATCTCCGGGTAGTGTGGGACTTTCACAACTCACTCACTGCCAAATCCTGCGTGGGAAAACAGCTTCCCCGCCGGACTTGGTCCAGTTGCGGTCCACCCTACCCGTTTAGGTGTTGGTCCTCGGCGTGGGGTTTTCACAACCACCATTCACCATCGTGTGATAAGAAACTTTGGTTCACGAGTGTCAGGCACACTTTCAAGTGAATTCTAATAGTTGTTCCAGAAAAAAACACGACCCTTGACTAAAATAATCACGATTCGGGATGAAAGCAATCACGATCCACGACAATACTTGCGAATGGGCGTTTGTGTCACGCTTTCAAAAACAACCGCATTTTTTATTTGTCACGAAACGGGACACAACTTTTTGGTGACTATTTATAATCTGTTCAATGTCATTGTCTCCGTTCTTGAAAAGTGCAACGATTCGTGACCTACATCGCGATTTGCGAAAAGACGCTTGCCACTACAGTTGTTAATAGCACTAGGGTTTTTGAGGTTTCCAAACACTTTTGGGGTGAAGAAAAATAATAGTATTGGAACCGAAGAATGTTATAACCCGAGGCCAACCAACCCACGAACAAGTAGGTTAGACAATAGAAAAAGGGCAGGAAAAAATCTTTCTAACTCAATTTCTTGCTCATTTCTCGTGGGCTGGGTCGATGTTGCGTTGTGCCGTTCGATGGTTTCAGTATGATTGTTAGATGCTTTCCCATCCAACTCCTGCCGAGCCAAAGTGGGTATCTCGCAAACCTTTTACTTTTTTTATTTTTATCGGCATCATTACTCTCCAGCTCCATCCATCCGTACGTACGTAAGAGGTTTTACCCTCAGCGATCTTCGTTTTTATCACGCATAGGGTTCAGCATCCCACCTTTCGGGCGTTTTGTGCTCGTCGACTTTCATTGAATTTTGATAACTTACGCTTTCGCGCTTTCCGCCCTACTTTCTAACGACACCGTTTCTTGACTGATTGGGCTCCCCAGCAGACGAACTTAAGTAGTAGCTGACAGCCATGGAAAGACAAGAACGTTTAAAAAACTTACAATCTAATCCCTTATCATCCCTTATCATCCCTTATCATCCCTTATCATCCCTTATCATCCCTTATTATCATCCCTTATCATCCCTTATCATCCCTTATCATCCCTTATCATCCCTTATTATCATCCCTTATCATCCCTTATCATCCCTTATCATCCCTTATCATCCCTTATCATCCCTTATTATCATCCCTTATCATCCCTTATCATCCCTTATTATCCCTTATCATCCCCTATCATTCCTTATCATCCCTTATCACCCCTTATTATCCCCTATCATCCCTTATTATCCCTTATCATCCCTTATCATCCCTTATCATCCCTTATCATCCCCTATCACCCCTTATCATCCCTTGTCAACTCTTATCATCGCTTATCATCCCCTATCATCCCCTATCATCCCTTATCATCCCTTATCATCCCTTATCATCCCCTATCATCCCTTATTATCCCTTATTATCCCTTATTATCCCTCATTATCCCTCATTATCCCTTATTATCCCTTATCATCCCTTATCATCCCTTATCATCCCTTATCATCCCTTATCATCCCTTATCATCCCTTATTGTCCCTGATTATCGCTTATTATCCCTTATTATCATCCCTTATCATCCCTTATTATCCCTTATCATCTCTTATCATCCCTTATTATCCCTTATTATCCCTTATCATCCCTTATCATATTATTGCTATACTATTATATACCTAGGCCAAGGCATTGCTCATGAGTCATCCCGCGGTAGGTGTGCAGCAGAACTTTTTAAGAAGTTTCTGAATTCCTAACATGAGGAGGAGGTCAATATCACCATCATCATCACCATCATCCTCACCCAAAACATGACTTCGAAGAAAATCCGTTTCGCGCAACCCGACCAACATTTCTATGCGCTACCTATTGATATACCATATCAATACTACTATTAATACTAATAGTCATATTAATAGTAATAATCCTAAAACAAGTACACCCGAAAACAAATAATTAAACCAACAGATAGTTCTACACTTGAGGCACTCAATCAACCGGTCGGAAACGTTTCGGCCCCAAAAAGAAAAAAGGGCAACCCTATCGCGGGATAACTCTCCCACCCTACACAATACAGTACAATACAATGCAATACATGGGTTGCACTATATGCTGTTCTCGAAGTCAGTCTATGTCCGTTTATGTCCGTCTATGTCAGTCAAAGTCAGTGTAAGTCAGTGTAAGTGAATGGAAGTCAGTGTAAGTCAGTCTAAGTCAGTCTAAGTCAGTCTAATCTAAGTCAGTCTAAGTCAGCCTAAGTCAATCGAAGTCAATCCAGGTCAGTCTATGTCAGTCTAGGTCAGTCTAGGTCAGTCTAAGTCAGTCTGCGTCAGTCTAGGCCAGTCTAAGTCAGCCTAAGTCAGCCTAAGTCAGTCTAAGTCAGTCTAAGTCAACCTAATTCAGTACAGGTCAGTCTACGTCCGTCTACGTCAGTCTAGGCCAATCTAAGCCAGTCTACGTCAGTGTAATTGAGTCTTTTAAGTCATACACCTCCTCAAGTGAGAAATCCCAGGAATAATCCCCGGCACCCTTACCGTGGCATGCGCCAAATGGTTGAATACGCCAAATGGTTGCATGTTTGTCACGATTCGCGACATTGTTTTGGTTAGTTACGAATGGTCCTAACGCAAACGTTTAGATATCACAACCGCGGTTGGCCATCATGCGACGGCACAGTTCGGTGATTGATCATCAGAAACATTCTCATGCAGGTCGGAACCAACCACCACATGACTACTTCCCTAACGAGTGTCTCTTGCCTCGCCGCCTACCATGTGGCAAAAACGTTGGTATATGGAAAATGCCTCCATATCACTGGAAGAGCACCTAAATATTATGCTGGAGGACACCACGATTCGCATAACTGCCATAGTGAATTGATCACGATTCATGCCATTGTTTATGCTCGTTAGCAAAGACCCTAATGCATCCGTCCAGATACACAGTGGTGACTACTGCCCTAATTTGTCTCTCTTGCCTCGCTGCCTGTGCCCACGTAAAATTGATGATGTTGCAAAACTAAAATATAGATGGAAAACGTGTCGATGTCAGTGGAAGAGCAGCTGAATATCCTGCTGGAGGAAGCGGAAGAGGAGCTCGAACATCTCGAACAGGACTCCCTCCGGTGCGGTTCACGGAATGACGGTTGTCTTCATAGTGGTGTTCGTTGATCCATACACGTGGCAGCGTCAGTAGGAAAAGCGATGGACCGACTGAAACGTAGGAGCGGCGGTTGAAGATGTAGTGAGCCAATCAAGCAGCAGTAAAAAATGGTATACTAGCAAAACAAAGCTTAAGAGCGGCGGAGGAACTCGAACAGCTTGAACAGCTCGAACGGGACTCCCTTGGGTAACAATAACTGGAATTGGTTGCTTGTATTCATAGAACTCCCTTGGTACGAAGAACGGAATGACGCTTGAGTGTTGATAGGACTCCCTTGGGTATGGAAAACGGAATGACTCTTGCGTGTTCATGGTGATGCCTACAGTACCATGAACGTAATGACCGCGGTTGCCGTGCGATAAGCGATAAGCCAATCAAAACCTTGAAGTGGCGATTCAAGGGGTGGTGGACCGAAACGGAGGAGCTGTGGAGGGACTCGTACAGCTCGAACAGAACTCCTTGGGTTCACTAAAACCGGAAGGACGATTGGGTGCTCATTGTGGTGCCCACAATAGTGCCAAACACGTGATTGCAAAAATCGAAATGTCGATCGCGTGTTCATCGTGAAGCTCGCAGTGCCATGTACACGTAGTAGTGACGATTTGAGAGGCGGCGAACCACTCACAACATAACGGCGGAGATTGAAGATGGGGCGTGCTGCGATAAGCGACAAGGAGAGCTTTTTTTTTACCAATTTACCTTCAGACTGACCGGGCTTCCCTCAGTCCCACACGAACAACTACCCCATATCCTATACCGCCTCCCTCGGGCATACAGTAAAAATCAATACATGTCCTGGGTTAGTATGCATGAATTCACTCTGGCCACCAGGCCTGCATATCGTCTCCATGAATCCTGAAAACAACGGATTGATTTACAACCCCCGCCTTAGTGGTATCATACGTTGTCCACACGTTGTCCGTACTTGTAAACAACGCGCGCTACGATGGAGGTTTTAAGGTATACCACTTTTTGGCCGAACTATTTTCTGCGCGGCGGGGCTCCTTAACCTATTGGTAATCATAACATCTTCGGAATGACATTAATGCCAATCTTGATTCGAAACATGACTGTTCTGTAGACCTACTGTAGACCTACTGTAGGACATGAGAATGATCATCGGGTTTCATTTTGATTTTTCTCAAAATCAGCGTTTTCTTGCGAGTGGTATAGAGCTCCTCGCCTCCTGATGATGTTACGATGTTACGAGCCTCAGAAACAACAATGGTTGGTGCACCTCTGCCGTGGCAATATGTATTAAAAAAAAATCGCGCGCCAGAGCGCTTGAGAGCCGTGGAAATATCGTTGGAACATTGGTTGCGTTTTACTGTATTGTTCGAAATATATAGCTATCAATAGGCAATGGCGTTTTTTTTATGGGGTCGCACTTTCATGTATTATCACACGTCAATATAGAGCTCGACTGATTCTACGATAGCCCTCCCCAAAACCAGCGGTCTTCTTTTTTTTTTTCTTTAACGAACGTTTCATGGCCGCTCGACACAAGGAAGGATACTATTGAGAAAAAAGTATCCATATATTTTCTTGTGCGCAAAGGTCTAACGATCGACGACGTCGGGGTGTCGAGGGACACCGTATGTCAGTAGATACGGCCGGGAGCTAGTTTTGAAACCGGCGATTTCGTTAAAGAAAGTTGGCGGGGCTACCGTAGAACGACTCGCTCCTCAAAATGAGGAGGCTCTGAAACGGATGTCTGCACCCTGACCGTACCTTGCGTCCGAGGTGGTGTACCGAGGTGGTGTACCGAGGTGGTGTACCGAGGTCGTGTACCGAGGTGGTGTACCGAGATGGTGTACCGAGGTGGTGATACGTCTACCATGACAGGGGTAGCGTATTTCGCCCCCAAAGATAGCTTCGATTAAAGGTTGAAAGCAAAGGGATAAAGTAAAGGGGCAGGGCTCCTCAACTGCGGGCGTGCCCAATCTCGTTGCCCAATCAATAGAGGAACACCTTTTCTGGGTTGCAGCATGCTTCTAATGCTTCTAATGCTGCTAGAACGTGGAATTGTTGTTCGCGTTGCACTTGTACCTTTTTCATATTCTAAGTCAGTTTCTGCGTGAGGTATGTGAGATATATATAGAGAGCTCTCCCCCAACTGACAGACTACGAAATCTCGTTGGAACAGCCTTTCTGTGTTGCGACGTGGTTCTAGACCATTGAGTTGTTGTTCGCGTTGCGCCCGTACTGTTTCCACTTGAGTCAGTTTCTGCGTGAGGTATCGAGTTGATGGAGTGACAACCCTCACAAAAAATATACAGTGGCACCCCTAGCGCACTATTAGTACTACTATTAGTACTACAGTACTATTAGCGGCATGCGTCAGGTGGACCAATCAGAAAGTAGTAACGGTCGAAGATGAGAAAAGTCAGCCAATCAGAACACTCCAAACGATTCCCCACACCCGTCTTCCCCCCATCCTCGCTGTGATTTGCCCTTATCCACCGCCTTTTGGTGACCTTCAGGAGTGAGACCTACAGCTCCACCGCCTCGTCAATAGATGGAGCTGTCTCAACCTTTGCAGGGCCTTTGGAGAGCGAACAAGGGAGTGCCAGAGACGGCCGTGTGAGTGTCGCGCACCAAGTAGATGGTAGGCCACGTTCTAATTTGGGGAGGAGAGCGTCTGGCGCAGGGGTCCACGCGTCAAGCCAAAGCCACCGGCGTCAGAGCGAGAACAGCGGCAGGAGGGGGAGCAAAAGCCTCCCGGCTTCCGACCGAAGGGCAAGCAAGACAAGCAGGGACAACCGGGCACGAGATGACTTAGAAGACATCCCGAGGAGTGACTGGGGGAGGACTTTAGACACCACGATCTCCATCCCGGAGGGGCCAGAGGAGAGGGCCGATGAGCACGAGGCGAACGCCTCTCTTGAAATGATGGATGGTTCTATTGAGATCGTGACGAGCCGGGGCCACAGGGAGCGTGGTGACGTCTGATAAATGCTGGGTGGTTTCAGAAGAGAGGTTGCCGTGTTTTATGTGCTACTCTGTAGCGAGGAGATGCCACGATGTCAATTCCATCGGGACCGGTGGAGAGAATCGATTAGCATAAGGCGAACGCCTCCTCAGAAATTACGGACGATTAGATTGAAATCATGACGAGTTGGGGAGGGGTAGACGTGGCGGGGTTCGATATTTCGTCGGGTTTCGGAATAAAACTTGACAAATTTTCTCTGCCACTCTGTAGCGATTGGGTACTAAGGTTTCAATCCCAAAGGAGCAGGAGGAGAGGGCTTATGAGCATGAGGCAAACGCCTTCTTGAAAACGATGGATGGTTCTATTGAGCTTTCGACAGACGGGGGCACAGGGGGCGTGTCAGGGCTTCCTTTTTGTCGAATTCCAGAAGAGAAACTGGCCCATTTTCTATGCTACTCTGTAGCGAGGAGATGCTACGGTCTCAACATTGAAGGGTCCGGAGGAGAGGGCCGACGAGTATGGGGAAAACTCTTCCCTTGAAATGATTGATGCCTTTATTGACGTCATGACGAGCCGGGGGCACAGGGGACAAGGCGGGGTTTGATGTTTCGCCGGGTTCCTGCAGATTAACGAAACTGACAGACTTTCGGAGCTACTGTAGCGAGAGAGCGCCTGTAGGAACGGTAATCAGCCTTGAACTGATGGACGGTTCTATTGAGATCATGACGAGCCGGGGACAGACGGAACGTGACGAGGTTTGGCATGTCGTCAGATTCCAGAAAATAAACTGATAGCTAGGAAGAGCTTGCGGCAACGGCAATCGTCTGGGCACAGTACCCTTTCTCGTCAGTCCCCCACCACTATTCAGAGCACAGTTTCTTCGGAGTGGATGCTGAATATGCGGTTTCCAGTACTGCCGCCCTGTTCTGGCCAATAATTCCCGATGACATACGACTAAGGTACAGGTAGGGACTGGGACATGGTTAGGGTTTAGGGTAGGGCTATTGGAATTTATCCGAATGCCGTTTCTCTTAAGACTGGAACCACGCACTGGCCAGGCTAGGACATGGTTAGGGTTTAGGGTGGGGTTATTGGAATTTATCCGACTGCCTTTTTTATCAAGATTGGAACCACACACTGGCCAGTTCGCAAGTACGTGTTTCGTATACTCTTCTGTGGATTGAAACAGTGGAGTCATCGCACGGTAGGAGATTCACGTTTTGGGCTAAACGTTGTGACCTTCTGATTGGTCGACGGGTTGAGCTCCTCAAGTGGAAGTATCGGTCTGTATGATAACTTTACGATTATGTTTGTTTTAGGACTAACGCATTGCAATGCTGATCGGGCTGCGCGAACGAACGTTTTCGAAGTCATATATCGGGTACGATATTGAGCTCCTCATGTTACTTCTGCTCCACCTCTAGCGTGGGATGACTCAGTGGGGCACTGGAGAATGAGATCGCGGCTGGGTGACATCCACGAAAATAGAGCATCAATCGAGAAGTGCTGCCCATCGTGACAATATTGTTGTACTTGTACGGCACGATAGTCAGGTCCACATTAATGTAACCGTTATGAAGCGGTGGTTCCCTCTTGACGCTCCCTTCCGACACGTCGGCTCCGGCTCGCAAGATTGTCGTCAACGCACTATAAAGAGCTTTAAACCGATTCTTGAAACGCCCCTGACAGTATCTTTGGAATTTTCCTTGAATGGACACTGACAGTATCGTAGGTTTGATCTTTGAAATGGTTTTGAGAAGGGTCCTTGAACGGATCCTTGGAAGGGTCCTTGGAAAAGGGTCTTTCGAGGGAATCCTGGAAGGATCGTTGAAAGGGTCCTTGGAAGGGTCCTTGCAAGTGTCTTTGAAAGTATCCTTTCAATAACCCTTGAACGATCGTTGAAAGGATCGTCGAAACGGACGCGAAATCGAATTTCGTGTTTAGCGTGCCAGCTTGTGCCGCTTCGGTAGGTGCAAGCCCGCAGCAACCACCACGGTGGAAAAATCGATGCCGCCCACGCCAGCCGTTATGTGAAGGCTCGTATCGCAATCTGAATAGTACACGTCGACGATCGGACCCGATCACAAAAGCCCCGGAGGATGCACGTGTTCAATACTTTTCATGGACTTTCATGGCGGTCCCGAATGCGTGTCATGACGTGCTCTCTACGGCGTGCCGTTGGCACTACCGCGGGCGTTCATGGTGCTGTCATGGCACTAGCACATGGTATTAATAACCCATGGCACTTCCTGAACAGTGCCATGACACCGCCATGGTGATGCCATTGGTGCCCATGACGTTTCATGGGCGTTCACGGTACTGACTGCTCTAATGTACCACGAAAATGTCTCATGGGCAATGCCATGAGACCGACTGACCGCCACGGGCCTTCATGGCAGTCCCATGGCACAAAATTTTGGCGACGTCATGTCATGGCAGGCGGCAGCGCCATGGCAGTGCCATAACCATGACGTAGCAATGCCATGAAAATGCCATGTGCATCGTTGGGGAACGGAGCGGTCGTCTACGAGCGAGGCCTGACGGAATCGTTCGTACCACAGGCAGGACAGACTACCCTCAATTGCCATGGCACCCCCATGGGGCCCTCACGGCAATGTCATGGCAGGCGACAATTCGATGGCAGTGCCGTGACTGGCCGCTGGCATGACATTGCCATGGCGCCGCCATGGGTCGTCATGAGCTATGGGCGTGCCATGTGCCATGGCTATGCCATTACCGCTGTGGTGTGCATCGTTGAGACCGAAATGCTCATCATGCATCTACGAAGCTTCAAGCCTGGCCGGGTTGCTCGCACCACAGAACATGCTCACCCACATGCACTTGTTCTGCGGGCAGTCCCGCTCTAGTCTAGCGCCATGCCCCCCTCTCTTCCAACCCCAGAGCCTCCACGGCAGTGGCATTGCAGTGTCATAGCAGGCAGCAGTGCCATGACCGTACGATATGGCAATGCCATGGAAAATCAAACACTCGTTGGGAGCGGGGTGCTCATCAACGACGAAGCCAGGATCGTTCGTACCCGAGGGCAGAACACGCTCTCACCTGCCCCTGCTCGACCGACACGCTATCCTCCTGTCCAGCCCCGACGGCACGATGCGAGAGCCTGCTGCGGAAGCGTTGTCCCCTCCCCTCCATCTTGACCACAGTTCTGATGCGGTACCGCCACACTCTGTAGGGTCGACGGACAACGTCAAGGGGTGGGGACACATGTGATGAGGCTGGCTGCTACTGCTGCTGTTGTTGTGCGTTTGCCATGTTTCGCGTAACTTGGCGGGAATCTTTCTTCTGGTTTACCCCCCGCTCATCACCTAACTTGGCCTAATAGCAGTGTAACTACACGCACTAGATCCGCGCAGCAGCAGCACTGCGCGCACTGCTGCTATACTTCGGTACTGCTGATGCTGCTGCTGCTGTACCGCTACTACTCTGCCCCTAGATCTCATCAAACAACACTCTGATGAACATAATATGCCAGCGAGCTGAAAACAGTTTTTTTTTTTTCGATTGAAGAATTGAAATCCAGGCAAAATTCAAAATCCAACCGAAATGTAAGGTTTCCATCGTACTTTACTGTTTTTCTTCAAGAGGGGATAGTACGCCATAAACTTGGGCAGAAAATCGGGCTGGAGACCAGACCATGAGACCAGGTACGTACAAGCAAGCCAATCCCAAACCAACCAACACCCCCAGGGAAGGATTATTGCTTGATTTCCTCCAGACTCCAACCGTTGGTTTCCTCCTCGTCCCTTCAGCCTTTCAAGGTCCCGGTCAAGAAGACTGTGTGGAGATCATCATCACACAGGCACACGATTCGAAAAGCAGCGGCAGCAGACTGCGGAGAGCTACGAGTGGTGCTTTGATGCAACTTTCTTTCCGGCAATCAGCAACGGCCTATAGGAGGTGAGGGCTATTAGATAAGCTATAGGACAAAGCTAGTACCAGGGGCGGTAGCACATCTCTATGCTGCCTTGCTTGAATGCCCAGTACCGTGTTATAGTGCGCCTGGTGTTGCTCGTACTCGACGGGGCAGGGTAGCTGGGTAGCTGTTCGCGTGAGATTCTGATGACGTGATTCCCGATGCGATATTATGTTGTGCCGCATCGACTGCTGTGCACGGTTACTTGAATTTGAGTATCGACCATTCAATCTATCGAACTCACATCTGGGTATTTGAAATGTTAGTCGTTGCCTTGTTACTTCCTCTCGTGCTTGGGGGGGTTTCCCTGTGCCAGACTGCCCTGCTGCTGTCTACCAGGTACTGCCATTGTACCACAGGTGCGTTGTAGACAGGATGTGTTGCTGAGACCATAGACTATGGTGTGATCTGTTTGTTGTTGGCTTCAATCGACAAAAAACAAAAGAATCCGGTACGTCGGTAATCTGGTGCTGTGCTGGTGCTGTACAGCGCAAAGTAGTACTGGTATCGGCTATCGGCCCTCTCACAGCAGTATTAATAGTGCTGAGTAGAAAGAGTCCCACATGAAACGTAGCCTATTATTAATAATACCTGGTAGAATTTACGGGGAAATAAGAATGTCGGCAGTTGTTGTTATGCTGAAGATAATATTGGAGACACCGTTTCTTATTCAAGAAATTTATCCTAAAACCTACTTGTCGGTATCTTATTGTCAGAGAGCCGGTGCTACTGTTAATACCTGTGCATGTGGTAAGAGTTTAGTGCAGCCAAAGAGCATGAGAGTCACCAGCGAGCCATCAAGACATCAAGAAGTCGTAATTTTGTCTGGATCTTTACGCTCATCGACCATTGCGGGAAATGGCCGATTTCACGCGGCGTGTGCAAACCAGGGACTACAGAGTATCTGTGCAGTGTGCAACAGTGTGCAATATACGAGATACCGACTACATGCTATATCACATGACATACGATAACATCATGACAGCAGACCAATTGCCGACAAAGCTCATCGTACGGATTTCTTATAATACGTAGCTCACAGCTCTAACCGCCGTGATATCGCCAGCTACGAATAATACCGCGTTGCAGGTTTGCACGGCAGTCCCAGTGACAGTCATGCCCTGCTCTGCACTCTGCACCCGCGTCACAGGAACAACTTTCTAAGAATTCGTAGCGGCATCAAGCACAGGAGAATTCTGCCCTGCTTCCTGTTGGCCTTGTGCGAACCTTTCCCGGCAATAATCCTCGGAGACGTTAGCACGCATACGCAAAGTTGCCAGCAAGGCGGGGAGCGGGGCGCAGCTCCGCCCCCGCTCTCCACCGCCCCGCCCCCCCCTGTGCTGTACTGTTTGCGACCACAGTATGAGCAACAGCAGCAGCCGCCCCGCCCCCCCATGTGCTGTGCTGTTTGCGACCACAGTATGAGCAGCAGCAGCAGCAACCAGCTGTCGTTGTGCACAAAAGCAAACAAGGATTTAGCCTCTCGAAGGTCGCTGGGAAGAGATAAACAGTCGGATATTGCAGCTGATGCAATAGCAGCTGCTGCTGCAACCAGCAGCTGTCTCCTGCCGTCAGGCACAAACAAGGACTAGATTCCGTCCAGAGCCAGCAGGAAGAGCCGAACACTCGGATGTTGCGGCTGATAGAAGAGCAGCAGTAGCAGCAGTAGTTGTTGCTGCAACAAGCAGCAGAAAAAACGAAACAGTAACCCCAAACATACCAGATGAAGTACAAAAATGTTACGTTATTTAGGTGTTCCGCACATTTTTTGAGATCATCCAAATCGCGCGGCGAAGCCGTGCGAAGCCGTGCGAAGGGTCGTAGCCTTAGCCTGGGTTAGGGTTAGGGTTGGGTTCGGTCTACGCCTGCATGCGATCTGTAAAAAAAACCCAAAAAAACACAAGAATGCCTAAAAACCTCTATAAAGCGTATTATAATTGGTACTTTTTCTGGTGTGTTGAGGGTGGTGACACCGGCAAAGCCCCCTCTCTGTTGTCGAGCACAAGCAAACGCGGATTGAATATCGTCCAGAGGCACTGGGAAGAGATACTTGTGAACAGTTGGATATTGCAGCTGATAAACCAGCAGACAGCACGAAAAGTGTAGCTATAAACTAAATGTATATACACTTCTGCTGTGAGATCGAGGATTTCGCCGAAGTGTCGTCTTCGCCAGCTGTGTGTGATACTATCATGGCTATTAATGTTGCCTCCACTGCGGTCGCGAGTGTTACGGGGTGTGCATGTCCTCATGAAGCATATTGGTCGGTAACTCCCATTTGCGCTGGCTACAGTAGTATTGAACCAGGGTCAGCAGGGCGAATTTACACAAAATGCTCATCCTTTAAGCTTTTTTCACACGGAAACTATATAATAACCCTTTTGTCTCGTCGATGTGAGAAACAAACTTCTTCTGAGCCAAGTTTTGTTATTTTATTTTATTTTATTTTATTTTATTTTATTTTATTTTATTTTATTTTTTATCCTCCGGCGGATGGGGAAAAATAAAGCTTTAGCTCACCACACTTTCACGTATTTCCATTCACGTCGTGTGTCGATTTAACTCAGTTGCTTTCGCAGCCCACGCTAGCTGGCGCACCCTTCGGGTCCCACCGTAGGCATAGCGTAAGCTGTCCCTATCAGCGGTCTTCTGTTATTGTTCTTGTATAAGGGCATGAGCGGGTGCCAAGCTTCAGAACCGGACTTATTTTATAAGGTGTTTGTGAGTAGGGCGGGGGGGGGGACACGGGGACACGGGGCAGAGCTTAGTAAGTGTGCCTCGAAAAAATGTTGCAAAATGGCGGGACTTGACTTTTTTGCGATCAAAAGTTATTACATGGGCAAAAAAGTACGTCGGATGTGAGTTCGACCAGTTGAGCGGTCAGTATTCTTTGTCCGACTTTGCATGCTGCGTGCTACTCGGGCAGCGCGTTTTTACATTTTTATGCACGGGTTAGCGACTCCCCTGAATTCTGGCGGGGTCGAGGGGACATTATTGTACGTGTGTCACTGGGAATACTAGTCTGGGTATGAATATAATCAACTCTTTGTAACTATAAGCAATGCAAAGCCAATGTAAACGTGGCTTATATTTGGGCCCAGACTAGTATGCTATGTAAGGGGCTCGTACCTGCTTGTGTACCGACAACATCGTGTTTCGCTGTCAGGGATCCAGTACCGTCCCTCGGATATGAACCCGATACAATTTTGTTTTTAGAATAGGTTTCTTATTCGAGAACGGGTGTGTCCTACAGTATAAAAGTTGAACAATTTCTTATTTCCCCACATTTTCTTTTTTCTTAACAATTTCTTATTTCCCCGTATAATTTAGGCTAACTTTCTTGTTGGGCCCTTTCTTGTGGGAGGGCCGGTATTGTAAAACGATGTTTCAGAGAGTCGATGAAATGCGGCCGAATACTCTACGAACGCCCTACGTACTCGTTCAGCAGTTCAGCACTCGGTGGGTCGGTGCAGTGCCCGCTGCGTTCGCTGTACGCAAGAGTATACAGCAGTAGTGGTCCCTCTATAGTGCCGGTATGTGCTATTAATAGTCGGAAATATCGGCACTATAGCGGCAACCGGCGCTACTCCGCTTACTGCCACTGTGATACTGGTTGTTCCCACCCGTGCCAAACGATCTCGCAGGCGCTATAGCGGGCAACCGGCACTATCGAGGAACCGCTACCCTCAACACTAACCCTAGCGGACACTATATACTGGCTACTGCTACTGTACCGCACAACACGCAAGAAAATACACCCACAGCGATTTTTTTTGGAGTCATTTTCTTCCAGAACAAGGGGGATGCGCACAACGAAAGTGGTGGCGGTGGATTTATCCCGTCGGGGTATTTCTGATCTTTCTGTAGATGCATCCCTGGACGTTTGCGCCTTCCCCGTTTGTGATCAAACTGGCTTGGAACTTCGTCCGAGGGGTTGGATTGTCTGTCGTGTTGTTATCAAAAAAGACATAACATCACGCTTTAAATCATAGGGTTATCTACGAAGTACTGGCATACTCGGTCTTAGGGTTGGTCATGCTTCGTTTTCCTACATACAGCTACTACAGTAGTAGTGTGCTCCCAATGTACGTACTCTCTGATGTACGTACAGCTACTGTGCTCCTACTGGTATACGTACCCTCTAGTGTGATTCCAGGTATGGTATATTATGTTCCCTTCGTGGATCCGCCTGACACCAGTGGACACAATCGAACTGATACTAATATATTTCGAGCTTGCACTCGTAGGCAGGTGTCAGTTGTGATCATGATCTAATCTGTTTCGAAGTACGAAGTAATTCTACACCAGGCCGAATCTGTCGAGCACATGTCAGGCTTAGTTTAATTTTTCAAGTATTCCTTTTGCTTTCCAGCTCAATTCTTAGGAGGCTTACCCTCAGCGACCTTCTGGACAAGCCGTGTTGCGACAGGTGTCACCCCTTCTCCCACCGGGGACTTGCTTCATTTTTATCGCGCAGTGGGTTCAGTGTTCACACCACACTTCTCTTCAGTTTTCATCGATTTTGGCCAACGCGAGCTCTCTCACTTTCAGCATGTCATTTGTTTTTTAACACATCAAAGACACTTGCAGAAGTCGAGCTCACGACTTCTGCCTTAGAAGTTACAGTTACCAGGTACGAGTTTTACCGCTAGACCGCAGGAAACGGTAGTTTATCACGTTACATTTGTTGTTCTATGTAGCGGTAATGTACTCTCGTACAGTAGTGGTGTCTCGTTCGTATGCGTGCCAAGCGATTTCACTGGCGCTACAGCGGGCGACCGGCACTATAGAGGGATAGCTACTACTGTACACGAGTTGGAAGTTCGAGGCCTTGGGTGTGTGGCGCGCGTCGCACGTTGGCATCTGGATTTTTTACCGACACGTGTCTTAGGGTAAAGGTTTAGCAGCCCGAACCACAACCTGAGCCCTGCTTTCAGCTTGGAGAACGACGCATTGCGACCACGGTGCGCCACAATCTTTAGCATTTTGTTGCTTGTGTCTTCGAAGGCAGCTTAACGCTGTTCCTGTTGGTAGAACAATTGCAGTAGCTCCGCCACTGCCGTCAAATAACACCCTTCTACTGCTGTCAAATAACATCCTTTCTGTAATAACCCTACCCTACCAAGCTAGAGCAGTATCGTAGTAGGGCCAAAGGAAGCAGTCGTACAGCTTACCACTTTTTCGACATAAATTTATCATTGGCCAACTATGGATTTTTTTAGATGTTTCACTTGTGAACACGCGCAGGCACACGAACTTGACCTTGACCCCACCCAGACCTGACCCCACCCCGACCTTTCCCCTACAAACAGGGGCCGGCCGCAGCAAGTCGGGAGTCGGCCACAGCCAGCAAATAGTTTTGTGGAATAAGTAGTCTATAAGTGGTACGGTTTCTATAGGACTTCCCAACCTTTGGTTCCTTCTCCTAATATTATGTAAAAAATCTTCTAAACACGCCAGCTGTGATTTCGATGAGTTTAGGGTCGATACTCATCTTTGCAAGCTGCGTGATGCACCGGATGCAGTGTCCTTTGAATGTATTTGACTCCTATCGATGTTCAGCTATTTACAGTACTTGATAGCGGTTGCTCCTTGACTCGGCGCCCCCGTTGTGAGAGGTAAAATTTGGCTGCGAAGGATCACAAAATACGTGAGCGCCAATCGTTCGTGTACTTGTGTAGAAGAACGGGGGGCGTAGGGCGTATCGCAGATGTTTTTATCATGACCGTGGATTTAATAATATACTATGTATACTATGTATACTATGTATAGTATGTATAGTATGTATAGTATGTACACTCACCGCCTTGTTTTTTTATTTTAATTCTACATGGGTGAAATTGTCGGTGCGATTGTCGGTGCGCTAGCCGTTCCCTAGTGAGGGGGAAAACATCCGTCTAGGACGATAACATACGTGAGAGTTCGTTCGTTGTTCGCGTATTGATGGGGACTAATAATATCTGTTTCCCCTGTGTGTTTTTTTTTGTGTTGACCCTGGCTTCGGCACACACCATATGGCCGGGGAGGCAGGTATGTAGTCTAGTCTACAGACACAAATTCGACGAAATGATCGATCTCACAGCTGAGGGGGTGTTTTAATTTATAACTAATGAATAGCAGGTAAGGGACTATGGGCTGCAGGCGGCGTTCGTATCGCGAGCGCTGATGGGCTGTATTCTGCCTTCTTGGTCATGCTCGGCTTCTGGTGCTCGATGAGACTTGACTCTTTCAGAACAAAAAATGTAATGACGCTAATCCCAAGTAGTTTTGTCTACAAAAACGTGAGTGCAGTTCTGGATGGAGCAAAAAAAATAATAATTCCAATCTAATAGGTTGTCCCAGTGAGTGAGTGCAGTACAGAAGGGGCTTTAATCGTTCTTTACACTGGTATACATGTGCGGTTTAACGTTTTTTTCTATACAGGTGGGGGGTAGGGCGGTGTCTCTGCAGTGGCGCTCAATAGGAATTGCGACATGTGGAGGTGCTTATCGTATGATAGGCGCATGAGAGGTTGAGTGACCCGACCGAACCGTGCGACAAGTAGACAGTGCTTTTGTAAAAAAATAGGAAACACCTCAGCCGTGCGTGAGATCGAGAGCTTCGTCGAAACCAACATTCACGTTTGCAAGCTGCATGTGATACTTCGATGTGATAATTCGATTGCGCGTGCTACGGGGTTTATGTCCTCGTATTTGCTATGGGTCAGACCCCCTGGGTGGTTGTATAGCGCGATACGGTGGTGGCTTCTGGCGAGCATTTCTAAGTACGTCATGGCAGAGAGCTGTACCGTAAAACACGGCAAGCCAACACTGATTTTACGACCGAATTTTGTCGTGACCTAGGGGTACAAGCACAAGCACAAGCACAACACACGCAACGAAAATGGGGGCGTTGGAAATATGCCATTGAGATGTTTCCATGGAGACACGTGATACGGTAGAGCTAGCATTTTTTGGCGAAAATATGTTTTGAATGAAGGGGTTCCTTAACAAGGTACCAGGTATTAATTAACCCTCCTATTAATTAACCCTATTAATTAACCCAGAGTCATCGGAATAATGCCATTGTTTTTTTGTTTGTAGACCTAGGCCATGACTCTGTTTATCGTGTTGCACTTGTAGTTTACTCAAAAAGCAGGTTTTGGAGGAGGTATGGAGCTGAGCTCCTCACGCGATCAACGAACGTCAGAAACAACAATGGTTGCTTGGTTGCTGGACCTCTATTACTACTATTACCATACTATTACTAGCATCTCTACCGCGTACACACATCGCTCGGCGCTTGCACCATGACATTGTTGGGAGACGAGAGTCTATACCATGTGGTCCTACGACTACTGCCATGCATGCCGTGGTGATTACACCCGCTCCTCCCCCCGCCTCGCGCTACAATGAACTATTTGTGAACAATAATTGTTCGGTGTACGGCAGTCAGCAATACTGGTATCAAGTGTCGTATAGTGTCAAGGTATAGGAGGAGCCCATTCATCGGGAAAATCAGGTTGGAAGTTCGACCGAGGGAGTCTGCTGTCCGAGGGGGTTTGCTATATTGCGTGTTGTACAGCAGTAGCAGGTACTCGTGCATTTATTTATAACTTGAACGAGACGATGCCTCGTTTAGTGGAAATATAGTGTCACGCATGGTTGGTTGCACCACCGTAGCGACTTACCGTAATACCACGCAAGATAAATACAACCCGTTGGGACGAATTTTGGAGCCGATATACGCTATAAACCAAGTGGGTCACGCACAGGACAAAAATGGTGGTTTTGGAGAGAGATCGACGATACATTTCCATAGGTGCATCATTCGGGCGCTGCACTCGCCCCGTTGTCGAGAGCATGAGGTTGGAAACTTGTTTAAGAGCTAATCAGCTTGGAAATTCGTCCGAGGGGGTAGGGTGTGTGTTATCGTGCGTGTTGCACGGTAAAGACTTAGCGGCCTTCTTTCAGGTCTGATCATACCCACGATACCTCGTGCAACAGTACCTAGTACGGCTGCAAAAGTTTGTACCTGGCGTGCAATTACGAAAAAAGTAAACGACAGCTGCCGACGTAGAGTCAAGTATCTGAAGGCTGGTTGTATGCATGATATGATACCACTGATCGCTCGCAATAAACACACCGCCAGATCTCCCGTGGGAATACAAAAACCGGCATGAAAATCAATGAAGAATATACCTGGTACGTACGTGATCAGAGTTCAGCGACGCGGAGCTGTGTCCGATGGAAAATGGTGGTGGTTGCTATCTCTCGTGTTGGCCATTACAGTGTACTTAGCGCCAATGTTTTTTTTCGGGAGAAAACCGTACGCCGACTTTTCTTGGCTCCAGAACGCGAGACCGTGATGTGCTTGTAACAAGAAGATTAGCGTGTACTTCTGAAGGCGCTGAAGAGAAAAGGTGATGAATTATCGTTGTGCTTACAGCTTCAATGGCTTGATAACGTGTTTTCGGCGTCGGTGGTGTATTGTTCTGCCGTCAGCGTTGGTGGCTTATTGTCGTGCTTACAACGTCAATGGCTTGTTAGCGTGCTTACAGCGTCCACGTACGTCTCCGGTACTGAACACAAGGCGGTGTTTCATGTTTCCCCCGATGCTTCGCATCGTACCAATAAACCGCGTTATGCGCGTCATTTCTTTGGCGGTGGCCACACCTGCGTTTAGAGACAAGGTTATATCCATACTCCGCATACTCGGGTCGACGCGCTTTTCGAGACGAATACAGGCGGCGAATAAAACAGTACAAATGCAAGGAGCTTCGGACTACCTGTGCAGGTGATCGCTTCTTGTTGTCCTTCCGGCGTCGACGGCTACTGTTGTGCTTGCAGCCTTGATGGCTTATTGTTGTCCTTGCAGCGTCTACGGTGCTGAACACGGCGCGGCGTTTCTCGTCCTCGCCAATACTCGGCACAGTCGCATCGACGCGTTTTCCGAGAAGAAGGCGGCCGCTGAATAGGCCGCCTAGGTGCAAGGAGATTCCGGTTATCGATGACATCCTACAGAATGCCGTCGGGGTTGCTGCTTGTTTGTGGTCCCTATCATCAGCCCGTCCTACTCTCACTTCCCTCTCGGTGAAGCCGTCGCCTTTTTCCGGCAGACCTGAGCCGCCACCTACAGTACAGGACACCTAATAAGAAGCACAAACACTGACCCAGGCTGGAGTTCTTACGTGGGAGAGGGTTACGCTAACTTCATTTTTTTTATGGTTCGTGGATTTCTTATTGTTTTCCTGATTTTGTGTTAGCCTGGCTTTATTCTTAGCTTAGTTTCTTATTGGGTGTCCTGTACTGCGTATCGAACAACCCGCTTTGGCGTTTTCCTCGCCGCTTCTTTTTCGTTTTGATTTAGTCTAACCAGGTCATCCTGTGCCGGCAGACCTGGCCAACCAAAACGAAAAAAAAAAAGCTTGAGCAACCCAATCCATTCATTTCGTCGCCGACCATTGTGTGTCGAACTTTTAGAGCCACGTGACTGCTCCTAAACGGCATTGGCACTGTAGAGCTATCCCCTGCACTATTATAGGACTGCTGTTAGTTTAGCGATATGCTCCACTCATGTACAAGGCCGGTTCCAGCGATGTCGCCTAAATACATGGTATGCAAGGGTTGATTGAATTGATTGAGTTGATTGAAATGATTGATTTAATTGAGTTAACTGGGTTGATTGATTCAGTCCCTACAGCGGGTCAACGAAAGCCGAACCTGAACAACTCAACCCTCTCCCTTTATTTCCTCGTCGTCCATTGTATGCCGAACCGTTACAGCCAGGTGGCTACTTCTACACGCTAGTACTGGTGCAGAGCTAACTCTTGAGCAGCTTCACTGCTACTTGCGCCGTTATTTCGGCAGAGAGCTATCTCTGCCGTATCACGATAGCTAGCTGAGTGGAATGCTCGACTCGCCTGCAAGCCCGGCTCCAGCGATGTCGCCTAAAGACTTTCTACACAAGGGTTCATTCCACGACGCGGGTCGAGCGGCAACCGATTCGAGCGACAACAATGTCGATGGGGCAATTATCGAAGAAGCAAGAGTGCGGCAATGTTTGGCGGAGGAGAGAATGAACCGTACCATGTCGCTCCCGGAGTGTATGTGCCTCCGTCTACCACGAGTCGTGAGCTACGCTGAGGTTGGGGATCCCGGCGGCTATCCGGTGCGTATTTCTCACCAGTGGCTTTGCTCTTTCGTATCTTCTTGCCGGTACAGTATACCAGGTATATATATATATTTTCAAATTGTTTAGGTGGGTAGCTTTGTGGTCGCAGGTGATGCAGCGTAACGCGAACACGGCGTACAAAACTGCGACTTACCTGGTTGTCATGTCGGAGCGGCATCAAATGTCGCCGGGAGTGCTTGCGCTTGGTGCTGGTTGGGATGACTCTTGGTGTGAGAACACGAGAGCGACCTCAATCCGCCACTGTTTCGACATGCGCCGTGCCTGATCCCATTATGTTTTGACGGGCAGTTTGGTGGACTGTGGGCCTGAAGATATAGCCCTCTCGCGAGTAAAGCACACGTATCATGGTTACCTGCTAACGGGTACTACCTCGATTTAAGACGGTCCCTGAGCTGATTAAGCCAAGGCTGGCAGTAATTAAGCCAAGGCTGGCAATAATTAAGCCAAGGCTGGCAGTAATGGGTAAGATTAAACGTTTGAACGCTGCTGACGAAATTTTCACCTTGATCGTGAAGTTGTTAAGAGCGAGTTATTTCGCGAGTTATTTTTTCCAAGAAAAATCTCTTTATTTATACCTTATTCCGCATCTTAAACCACCTGTTAAACAATATTTTAATGTGCAATTTTGCGGGCTGCGTGCCTGAAGACACGCGTGCCCTTTTCGCGAGAAAAACAAGCCTATAATCGTTACTTGCTATTGATCACACCATCCAACAGCGGGATGCATGCGGGTAGTCAGTACCCTAACGCGTTCCATGTGTCACTGATAATCACGGCGGGACAGGCGTTTTTTCTGTTGGGGATGGACTCCCACCGATACATGTCGCTGCTTCTCGACAAAGCTGCCAAGGCAAGGGGTGTTCGGCTAATTTGCCTTGACCGACCAGGGAGGGGTCACTCAAGTGACTTCGAAGATCGTAGGTGAGGTACCGGGCGTCGGGTGCGCTCATTGGTAGGGCTGTAGGTTGTCTGTGATTTTTTTTTTCTTTGCGGCGAGTGGTTGCTTGAGTGGCGGAATAAAAGCCGACGAACTGACTTCCTGGTAATCTTGAGTCTAGCAAGCACGATACGTCGAGCCCCCCACATGCGACAGTCAGAGGCAAAGACGCACAACTCCACAAAAGAAAATGCTCGCAACTTACTGTAACGCGGTTTGATACAACCGTAACAACGAACCAACTAATAAGTAGTCGGCGACTTACTGTTGCTATTGGTATAACTTACTTATTAGTATATAGTCGGAAAACTCTCAGGCCTACTCGTTGTGTACTTGATGGTGCTGTATTGCGCTAAAGCTGTTCGCACTATCACATGCACCTTGTCGAGGAGTACAGTGGCTTATCGTCGCGTGCTTTAGTCGTTGATGGGAAGCCGGCAAAAAGGACGGCAATGCAATAAGGGGAAATGACTCGTGCTCAAATACACCCCAACTTGATTTACCGCTCATCTCGCTAGCGAGCGACATGATAATCGGCGTGTTTTCGTACATATCGTGCGTCCGCACTTATCGCCGGGACGAAAAGCAGGCGTGGAAAAGTGTGGCGGTGACATCACTAGCTAAATCCTGCGTTCGACATCGACGATGCATCACGTCACCATCGAACACCTAGTGAAAAGTAGGCCAATTGTATAGGCGCGGCATTCCAGTAATGAGTTGTTTCCACATGCGAGGAAGAGGATATGGTGACAGCATGCGCGTCGCACCGGCCAATCGAAGCCGACCCTGTCGTTCCGTCCGGTGCGCCCAGGAAAATCGAAAAAAGTTAATCCCAAACTTATGTCACCCGCAGGGCAAACCGTATCCTGGAGTTCCCGGAGATTTTGAGGCGTTTTTGTCGAGCGGCCAGGATACGATTCTTCTCCTTGGTGGGACAGTCTTTGGGGGCGAGCTACGCTCTGCGCTGCGCGCAGGTGAACAGCATCGCAGCAGACTGGTGTTGCCGTGAACGGTATCACAACAAGTAGTTATAGGCGTGAACAGCATCGCAACGTTGTGGTCTTAACAGCACCGCATCGCACACTTGTGGTCGTGGGTATCATCGCAACAAACACTTGCTGTGACTGGCACGGCGTCCAAAGCGCGTTCATTGCGGGTACATACATACAGTATACATTTCCTGTCGTTATTTGTTTGCAGATGGCTTGAAGCAAAAGTTGTGGATGCTGACTCGCAAACGACGTTGTTGTTCCGACTTTTTCCGAACCGTACCGTTCGCAGGAGATGCCAGACATGGTAGCAACAACAGTCTACCTTATCAGCCCTTGGGTTCCGCTATCGGTTCCCGGTTCAAGTCGAGCCCTCAACGTCGTCGAAAGAATGCCACAGTGAGTGGGTTGTTTATGCCACAGTCGTGGATTGTTAATGCCACGGCGCATTGGTTGTTTTTGCTGCGGTGCGTGCGTTGTATTTGCCGCAGTGCATGGGTGTGCAACCCAACCTGAGCCAAAGCGGTACGGCTTGAGCCGATGAGCTTCGACATATATATATATTATTACCTATAAAATGCGATAGATACCGCTGAATCCACCCCCCTCGTTGCGGTGTCATGTGGCCAGGTGGCTTATTAAGGCGGCGATGACGATGGGGACGGCTATGCCAAGATTATTGGCCGCCACCGGCGGCCTGGGCCTGATGGCCAAGGGCTGCAGCGAAGAGGAGGGGTTGCAGTTTGCCTCGAATACCGCCTCCGAGGTACGGCCACTCAACCCACCTTTCACGATCTCACGGGCTTGATGTGATAGTATATATACACGCTCCATCCAGCAAGATATCGCCTGCGTCTGCGTGACATGATACAGTAGTGGCCCCGCATTGGTGCAGTGCCTTGACAGATGGCAATATCCGCATTAAAGTTGACCCCCCCTCCCCTGCAGTATATTGGGACCCCCCCCCTCACCCTTCGCACTAAAGCGGAACCCCCCCCGCTCATTAAATTGGGACCCCAAACTATCCCTGGATAGTGCTCGTTGTTGGGGTAAAATAACGCCTCTGAGATGCGGAATCCCATCATTTACGTTTTCACATGCACGGCGGCATTTCACTTAAGATACCAACCCCCCTAGAATGAGTGTCGAAGCCGATTAACTCGAAAACCAGGGGAGAGCGTGCTCATTTGTTGCTTGACTTAGTCGTTTGACCATTGACCACGCACGCATCCCTTTCGAGACGGATCATTTCGAAAAAAAAAACACGACCTTGGGAAGATCTCGTCGAGATATTTCCATCAACCATCGCTAGGCGTTTGCACTCTCTTCCGTTGGAGAGAAAAATCGGCATAGAAAAAATTGGGAGGGGGTGTGTTATCTTGCGTGTTGTACGGTGTATCGCTCTGTTTTCGGCCGCTTGAGGTGCTGTTCCCGTACTCTCCGTGGCAAGCGTGCGTTTGCGCTTTTAGTTTGTTTGTGAAAATCAGGGGCTATCGTTGCCCGCTCCGGCACATGGCGACTTTCAGGCGCTTTGGGCGGTGGGCAGAGCAAATTAGTCCACTGGAGGCGTGGTGTTCGTCGCGTTGATGGCACTCGACTAGACTCTTTCTATGGGGGGAGTATATCGTCTGGCTCCAATGAATTAACGTGACTCGCTTGTTCTGACGGACACCTTTGATTTTGAGCTGTGTCTGGTGCGTTGATATCATAATGTCGGTTGTTTGCTCTCGGCACGCGACGACTATCAGGTGCTTCGGGCAGTGGGCAGAGCGAACGAGTCTACTGGAGGGGTCGTTCTGGACGCTTTGGTGGCACTCGAGAAGACCCAGTCCATGGGCTTCGATTACCGAGATGTGTCCATGCCTGTCCATGTCTTCCATGGGAGGGCGGACCATATGGTGAGGAAGTACGTAGCTCGAGGCCACATGACGCATGCCGCCGTAGTGGTGCAACTATTTTTTCGGAGGCTAGTACCTTGGGAAGCTCTATGCCTCACCTTGTTGGCACTCGAGAAGAACTAGTATATGGGATCCGATTCCCGAGATGTATCCATGCCTGTCCATGTTTTTTATGGCAGTTTGAACCATGTTGTGAGGAATCACGTCGATGAGGCAACATCACCAATGCTAGCGCAGGGGGGGGGCGTACTCAATTATTGTTTGCCTTAGTCGTTTAACCAGTGACCACGCATCCCTTTCGAGACGGATCACCGTTCCTTTTCCTACTAGACACCTCCAACGTCTGGGCGCTCAGGACGTTTCTTCCATATATTACATTACGTTTTTTTCTCACCTTATCTGCTTTCTCTTGGGCCGTCTGTGGCCACCATCTGTCTCCTGGGATGGCGACTGTTTTCTCGCTACTATTAATGTGCGAGACTTGTGCGAGACTTGTCCTTGTCCTTGTCGTTGTCCTTGTGCGAGGGTTGTTCTTGTGCGAGGTTTGTTCTTGTGCGAGAGTTGTGGTTGTGGTTGTCACACCCGTGTACGGTAGGGGTGCAACCATTGTTTCTGAGGCTCCTCGCTTGAATAGCCCGGAATGTACCTTTGGCTCCATTGGCTGACTCAAGAAAAATAGCGAACGTGCAACCCGACGAACAATGGAGACCATGCCATACCTGACCATACCGTGACGGTCAATCAACGTGGAGACTTTTGGCGGCAACATGCTATGGCGCTATTAATAGTTGCGTGACGTGGTAGGACTGTGAGTTGGGTGGACTTGACGGCTAGTTAAATCACCGCTTATCACGCAAGATAACCACTAACACAACCCCTCGAACGGGCGTCGAAGCCGATTTACCCGACAATAGGGAGATTGCGAACGCCGAGCAACGTGTCTATTCCGTATGGAAAGATAGATCGCGACGATATCGATCCTCCCGTAGCCGCGTTTTCGTTGTGTTTGCCCCCTTCAAATTGGACAAATTGGACAAAATGGACAAAATGGGCAAAATTGACAAAATTGACAAAATTGACAAAATGGGCAAAATGGGCTCTAGGGTTAGGGTTAGGGTTAGGGGGTGCGTGCGTTGTCTTTCGTGGAATACAACCAGTACATAAGTGGCGGAGTGAAAACCAGCTGACTTGGTCAATGTTAATATTATTCATATTTATAGTAAACAGCACTATTAATAATCGAGCCACAAAGGCGTAGTCTGATGCAAACCCGCAAAACTCTGCAAACGTTCGAAAAACTAACTGTAAAATAATGTAATGTATTAAGACGCTTAGCTATTTGACAACTAGTCTATTTGTCTCACCAAAACAAAAATGACCAGCAAGGAACTTATAGTATAACTTACTACCAGGGCATCAGTAACTATTAGTTACTATTACTATAGTCAGCCAACTCACAGCCTTACCGTTTGACATTGGCGGCTTCGTGGCGGTGTGTAGTTTGGCCGAAAAAAGGTACTGTACTTCTATCGTAGCACGCGTCATCCCTCCATCAACAACAGTGTCGCTCAGTTCATGATTGGACGAGGAAAACGCCTTCTGGGCGACAACACCCTCGATTTACGATATAGGGTAGTCGGGCAGATGCTGTGTTTGCTGATCGGTTTTGCGACATGCGGCTCCGTATGGAAAGGAACCTAACCCTATGGCCTGATTGCGCGTGTGCTGCATATACGCACTCTATTTTTGCCGTGCGGGCGAAATCTCTTCCTTCTGTGCGACCGTTCTGTGCTTCGCTACTTACTGGCACAGGGTACGTAAGATGATACGGATACACCGACCGGTGATAAGTAATTCGATGTTCATTAATAGTGACTTTGTTTCGTACCCTCTTGCTCCTTTGGTATACCACGTTGCAGGTTCCGTTCGCAGCTGTGCAGTGGATGGCCGAGGAGATGCCTGCTTGTACACTGTCAGTGAAGATGGGAGGGTGAGGGAACGCCTACTTAGCTTTCGCGTACATGGTAGACGGCTTCATATGCTGCCTGTACAGCATGGCTTGTTGTACAATTTTGCTGGCTGTTATGTCTGGCTGTAGAAATTTATACCAAATATATATGTATATATTACAGCATTGGTCCTTCCATAGCGCCGGTGTGTTCAACACGGAAATACCGGCACACTACTAGCGGTAATCAGCGCTACTCCTCGTACTGCTGCTGCTGGTTGTTCCCATCTGTGCCAAGCGATTTCACACGCGCTATAGCGGGCAACCGGAACTACTCAACTGGCACTATAGAGGGACCACTACTGGAATGGCTACCTTGCTACACGGCGTCGTCGCAAGGCTTGCTATAGAAATGAAGCTCTCGCTGCCTTGGTACACGGCCCGACGTGTTGTGTGACACCCCTTGCTGTGAAAGTGAAGCCCTAGCTACCTTGCTATGTGGCGTCATGTGCTATGGGCAGCGTGGCATTGTATACAAGTGAAGGTCTGGCTACTTCGCTAGACGACCTCATGTGCTGTCTGTAGCGGCCAAGGTCACCTGGGTCGAGGTAGTAAGTCCACATTCACTAACGGGTTTAACCAACTGCTTCGATAGCGCGAACGGCCCTTACCTCGTTGAAAAAAAAGACTGCAAAACGTATTTTGTTGGTGTAGCGAGACAAACAAATTAACGGAGGTGCGTGTCGAGAAATCTAAAAAGCCTGAGCCGCTGAAACTGTGTCCGTAATATTGCCCCTCCCCTTGCGTAGCCTTGGTCACGCATGGCTTGCTCTAAGGACGGCTTCGGGTCCCCTGTTCAGCAGGCCTTGCTGTAGAAGTGATGCTCTAGTTCCCTTACTGCACGGCCTCATGTGGTGTCTGTTGCAAGGCTTAGTAAAGGAGTGGCCTTATGTGCTGCCTGCAACAAGGCTTGCTGTAGACGTGAAGCTCGGGCTACGTTGCTACACGGTGTTGCTTGCAGCACGGCACGCTATATAACTGAAGCTTTAGTAACAGCTACCTTCCCACACAGCCTCGTGTGCTCCTTCTTTCATTCCTTGCTACAGGCACGGCCTCGTGTAACGCCTGTAGCATTATTTGTTATGGAAGTGAAGATCTATCTGCTTTGCTACATGGCCTCATGTGCTGTCTCTGCTGTCTTTAGCATAACTTGCTGTGGAAGTGGAGCTGAAGCATGTAACTTGTGGGGGAGGCATTCGAGCCTAGACGAGAGTTGGGCTGGGTGACACAATGGTTGAGAGCCCGTATGAAAAAATGGTATATATATTTTCACGGCGTAATGGTTGAGCGCATGCATACCAAAGCAGTTGAAAGTCTGTATGGCATAATTGCTGAGCGCCTTTATGGTATGAAGGTTGAGAGCCTGTATGGCGGAATGGTTGTGAGGGAAAGGGCTTGGTTCCATCACTCGTTCATGTGCTGTTACGCTTAGACACAACGAGTGCGTGTCCTCCGTGCATCTGTTGCTTGTGGAAATAACCCTATTAATAGTTTGCATCAGTGTACTTGGGCAGTACCTGGCCCCAAGATGCGCTAGTGTGCTTCGGAAACAACTGGTGCTATTGCGGATTATTTTGTTCTTGCCAATAGTAGGCAAACCAGGACAGCACGAAACCCATCTGACGATATGCCGCTACTGCTGGGGTCTGGGATGGTATTGGGTTTTTAAAGCACATGTTCAAAATGTCAACTAACATAGGACTTCTTTTTGTTGTTTTGTGGTGCTTGGCAGTACGCACGCCCTTCTAATGGATGCGGGAGTGCTGGACTGCGTGCTGGAGCTGATGTGCGAGGACTTCAAGCATTTCGAGGAGCATGCGGCGGATCGATCAGATAGGGAGGCCGCCGATGGACGTGTGAGTTTTCATGAATAGAAAACTGATGGCTGGCTGCACCGTTGTGGCTCTTTGTGTCCCCCTCTTGATCCTTCTACTGGAAACGAAAAATCCGACACTTATTCCAAGTGTCTACACATATTCCAAGTTGATTGTGACCAAAAACGTGGCTGCGTTTCTAACGAGGTAATCTTAACCCTTTTGCTACCGGAAACGAAAATCCTATACTACTTGTCAAGTAGCGCCCCCGATGGAGCAGTAGGTGAATATCGTCCCTCGTAACGTTGAGGTCGTGGGTTCAAGTCTCAGAGTACATAGTCGTGCTCGTTCGAGGGACTTTTTCTTGCGTAAAAAATGACGAGCGGAAAGTGCGAGAGCGTGAATCACCAAGACTTCGATGAAAATCGACCAGCAAAAAAATGCTAAAAAGTGGGAATGTGGAACCTTACCGTATTGCGCGATGAAAAAGAAGGCAAGCACCGGGGAGGAGAAGGGAAGACGCCTGTGAACACGGCTGTGACCATGACCTTGTGTCTTGTCCAGAAGGTCGCTGAGGGTAAAAGCTGGAGAGCAAAAGCGATGTTTAGAAAAAGGAAGAAAAAAACATGTCTCCAAAATCCTGGGCGCATTTTTAAAGAGGTTCGCTCGCATGCTGATCTGCAACCGCTGAACCGGCATGCTGATCTAAACGCGCGATCGACATGTACCCTGGGGCCGGGGCGGGGGAATGGGTGCTGACCATTCCATCGGTCGAACTCACAGCTGATGCATTATTGATTAAACTTATGAAAAATATATAACATGTCCGATCGACAAAATATGCCACGCAGCTTGCAAAGCTGAGCATCGACTATTCAATCGGTCTAACTCACAGCTGCCATGTTTCCAATATTTTATGAAACCGCACGCTGATCTGAAATTGTGGGCTCTTGCACTTGGTGGTTTGTGTGTGCGTGTGTGTTGCTCGCTTTAAAATGTTATCTCCGTCCATGTACATCCAGCACAACTAGTGTCCTTACCGATGTCTCGTCCTAAAGAGAGACAAGCTCTGTGATCACAAACTACGGTGAGCACTAATCATGCGATTCCTGGGCCACGCCCGTGTTCTGCCCACAATGATTTCGCCCTTGTTTCAATTCAGGGTATAGCTGGCGTCATCGACGCAGTCTGTCCACTTCTCGTCTCTCTCTTCGTGTTTTTATCTCTTTTCCTCTCTCTCTGCGTTTGGTTCTTTGAGTGTTTTCCTCTGTTGGTGTCGTCTCCCGCCCTCCCTCCCCTGCCGCGATTCCGATGCTTGCCATGCCACTGGCGATGCCATTATTGTTGTTGCCGATGGCGGTGCCGGTGGCGATGCCGGCATTCGCTTGATTCATGTGATGTCGGGGTGAAGGGCCCGGCTTTCAGCTTTCCTGCGCACACTCAGCACTTTCAGGCGTATGGTCATCTGTCCTGTCGAGAAGGATTGCTCATCAAAGCTTGGGAAGACAGGTGCCTTGTTGCGCTACATAGAAGTTGGGTACTTTAACAGACTTTAGGCACACATTGACGACTGACCGTGTTCCTCAATTCCACTGTTAGTGGCGAACTACTTGGTGACGCGTGCTATGATTTGGGTGTATATTGATAGCACGTTTTTGTCAAAGCACGCCCAGCGCTTCCAGGCGTACAACCACCAGTCCGGTGGAGAAGGCTTGGTCATCAAAGCTTTGGGAGACTGGTGCCTCGTTGCGGTACATAGACGTGTGGTGCTGCAGGGACACTGTACCTGGTAGCAGGTTTGGCCAGATGTTTTTGACTGACGGTGGTTCTCAACTAGACTATTAATGCCAAGCTACATGAATACACGTGCCACGAGAGGGGTGCATGTTATTAGTACGTTTTGGTCAAAGCACACTCAGCACTTCCAGGCGTACGGCCATGTATCCTGTGGAGAAGGCTTGTTCATCAAGCCTTGGGAGGACAGGTGCCTTGGTGATTTACTACACTGCTTTTTTCACCTAGTGTGTGATGCCTTGTGGAACGCAGGTCCCTGCAGAGGCAGACGTGTTGGAATGTGAAGCCTGCAGTCGATATGTGCTATAGTTTTAGTGTGCAGTCACTACGAACGACTACGAGTATCTCAGCTCGGGAAGTCAGCCTGACGCAGTAATACCAGTATGCGTTTTAAACATGCTGCGCGGTAGTGTCTACGAAATTATTTTTATTAGAACGTCGACCCGTATGGGAAGTTGGAGATAGAGCAAGAGGCTATGCGTGTCTGACGATTTGTCGGTACGTTGTGGAATACTTGTTGGGGTTTTCAACAACGTAAATAATATTCGTGGAATGATCCGAGTTCGACCACGACACAGGGAACCGATAGCATACAGTACAGGGCATCTGCCAAGAAGACAAGCAATCAGAAGCCCACGGTGAAATTTGCAGGAAAACGATAAATTTGGGAACTGTTGTACTGAAGATAGTGTAGCACGCACACCTTTTCGCCCAAGAATTTCAACCTGTGCGAGCATTCCCGTTTCTTGTAGGTGTTCTCTACTTTCCCAACACACTTTACCGCGCCTGCGCTGACTGACCTATCAGGTACTTTGTCCTGGAGGGATTTCAGCTGTACGTGTTGAGGCTTCCAGCAAAATGTAGAATATACATGGAATGATCCGTTGACGGTTCCATGGAATGATCCGTTGACGCTTCCAATAACGTAAAAGAACCTTCGTGGAATGATCCGGAATCGACCACGACGATACGCGACACGAATAGCATAACCCAACAAGAGTAGCCCCATCCGCACTGCCCTAGCAGGTACTTTGTCCTTGTACGATAGCGTATCCCAACACGTTTGATCTCAATGCCATCAAATTGGCAGGTACTTCGTCCTCGAGGGCTTTCAGCTGTACGAGTTCGACGAACCAAGCAGTTCCACAGCGCGCCGTGTCGTGGACCTGAGAGGAACAGTCGCGCATGTCCACACGGATTCCGCTGAAACGCATTCCGCCGACCCCATGCATCGATTGTTCCCATTTAAGGTGTGTTCTTGTTCATACAGTGCTGAGATAGCTACTTGTACAGCTTTTTTATTGGTAGGTGCGCGTATTATTTTGTACTTGTTTTGCTACCATCGGGAGGCTTTTTGGTCACCACGGACTGGATTTCATGGAAATGAGCTATTGTGATAACATCATCATTACCGCCGTCGTCATCACCAACGGCATCGTCGTCATCATCATCACGTCATCTTTTGTCATCATCACCATCACCATCACCATCATCGTCGGCACCGTCATCATCATCGTTATCGCCATCGCCATCGCTGTCGTCATCATCGTCACCATCATCATCATAATCGTCATCACCATCATCGTCATCATCATCATCATCATCATCATCATCATCATCATCATCATCATCACCATCATCATTATCATCACCACCATCATCATCATTATCATCATCATCATCATCATCATCATCATCATCATCATCATCATCATCATCATCATCACCACCATCATCATCATACACCATCATCATCATCATCACCACCATCATCATTATCATATCATCATCATCATCATCATCATTATCATCATCATCATCATCATCGTCATCATCATCGTTATCATCATCTTCATATTTATCGTCATCATCATGGCCACTCTACGTTTTGTGTGACAGTTTGCTTCCACGAGCAGGCGGGCGTTGCAGCCATGTGGTAAGAGCAGAGGGCAGACACATGGAAATTGGCGTTGCTGCCTGTGTTGTTCGATTTTTGATACAACCCTAGTCTTGTGTCCATTCTGCTGATTCCCCCTACAATTAACGTGTTTTGCTACTCTATTCAGTTGCATGCATAACCTGCCGCCTCCCCCATACGCGACTCTCCGAAGACCTCACGACTCTCCGAGCTTGGTGCAAGAAATGTCGGCCTTGTCGGTGAGAACCCGACGTGCCCCGTCACGGCATTGCATGTATACGAAGGTGTATGTTAAGACCACGGCCATGCATGACAATGACCCCCCCCCTCTTTCCTACGGCCATGCATTAAAGGAGTACCCCTCGCCCCCCCCCCCCTCCCCCCCCCCGTCAAATCCCTTCCGGCCGATCCCCCTGCAACGTCACACAGTTGGTCGACGCCAAACATCGTGTCCTGTACGACCTAGGCGCGCGCACAACCGGAGACCGCGCTTTTTGGGTGGAAACCCTTACGAAGGCGTCGCGGTTTTCGATGGGTTCAGGGGAGGAGCAGCGGCAAGGGGCCTTGAGCAAGCGTTTCCTTGTTACCACAAGGGCAGGGAGCAGGGGGGGGGTCCCTGACGGGTTAGGAGGGGGAGTGGGAGGAGGCGTGTTGGGCGAGCGGGGGGAAGGCATAGGGCCTTCAGCAAGGTACAGTGTGGGTTTTTTGTTTTTGACCGCGTGATGTCGCTGGTATAGTGACCCCAAGTTGGCGAAACACGTATATTATTTTACGTGAGTATTTTCCATGATCTCGACAGGAAAAATGTCCCTGGCCGGTTGTAGATGCTGCACACGTCGGGTAGTTCAGACCCCTATTGATCTGTAGATTATCTATATATTCCGCGCACAGTTTGATTAACATCACCCTGTTGACCCTGGTGCAAGCTACACTGTAGTTCTAAGGGGAGTCGCGGACCTATATCCTTAATGAGGACACACCCAGTAATACGCGCGATCGGAGCATCACACACAGCTTACAAATATGAGTTTCGACGAAATCTTCGATCTCACAGCTGGAGTGTATTTTTTTTTATGATATATTATCGATGCTTTTGAGGGCAGATACATCCCTCGTCAACATGATTTGTGTGTCCTGTAGACCATGATGCTGGGTAGGAGCCGCATGATCTGCATTATGTAACACACATTTCCTGGGTTGGATCCGTATCACATATCATAGTGACTTATATAGGATCTGTATCATCCATATGATCTGTATCGTGACCTGTTCGATGTGTGAAATGTTGTCGTCTGTTCGCAATCCCTCTCTGCTTTGGACGCCCCCTCCTTCAGTATTTTCAGCAAATTTTATCATGCCGCTACCTCACAATGTGCAGTTGCCGTAGTTGCTTCTCCTTGGCCCCTGGGGTACTTGAGAAGGAAAAATTGACCGTTGAAGCTGACGTTTACAGCATCGGCCATTCGAAGCGACGTGGGCTGCCTGGACGTTGGTGATGCAAATCGTGTCCGAACTGTAATAATACAACAACATGCACGTCATCATCCCATTCCTACTGCTGCGCACTGACGGAGACGGTGGATAACATCGCACCTGTCATGCCTTTGGTGTCTTTGATCGCTATCGCTATACCCGGGCTCCACAACGGTTAACCCACTAGAACTGTTGTTTTGGGGACATACTGCTTGCAATCGATGTGAAATAATTTTGCAGTTCTAAGATGGCTAACCCATGCGCACGCGAATTTTTGTCGCAGGCGCGGATCTATTGCTCCGACGTTGCGATCACCGCACGCAAAACGGACGCCAACAAGCCCGGTCCCCCAAGCCTCCAAGCTAATGGAAGCGGCCGGGACGGCGGGCGGTACAGCAAACGACGCCCCCATCAATGGCGCGCCTAGCAGACGTGCTTCGACTTCTAGAGATGCAGTTAGCAGACGTGGTTCCATTTCTAGAGATTCACCTAGCAGACATGTTTTTAAATCTAGAGGTGCGGACGCCTCAAGCAGCCCCCCCTCCCAAGGAAAAATACGTGAAGGGGGGAAAACGCGTAGCCGTGAAAATGGGCGAGTTCGACCCGCCGCCGCTGCAGCCGCAACCGAGACTGTCCCGTCATGGCTTGACCCACAAAGCCCAGGGTCCTTGCCTCGTTGGCAGTCGGTTCCGAGCGTGCGACGTTGATAGCAACTGTGCACTTCGGAGAGATCACGACCTATGATCCTGTACCTGGCGTTGTGAGATGTGGTTTGTTGTATACCACTACCCGCTAGAGAACATTCTAGTGGGTAGCGCTATATATCCAACAGATGTGCAGGATCTGCATATAAACGGTGCGGATTCAACTCAGGAAACTTGTGCTAGATCATGCAAATCGTACGGCTCTCACCCGACAACATGAGCTAAATCATACAGATCATACAGATCTTCCCTGAAAGATCGAGACGCTCAAGTGGGCAGTTGGTTCCAGACGTTCAATGTTGCTGGTAACTGTCGGGTTGGTCTTTGTGTTGCCTGTTGATCGTGTTATTTTTGGCCAGAAGGCGTTCCTCAAGTATAGTACTGGACACGGAATAGGAAACGGAAACACCTACCCAATCTGGGTTTCTTCTTTGGGAGAGGGTGCGTGCTAATACGCTAACTTCAGTATAACGCCTCCCGGATTCCTTGTATCCCTGCGAAGATCAACCTGATTTTTTGTTCCCCTGTGTATCGCTTTTTTTGTGATGTGGTGTTTGCCGGATGGTGTTTGTCGGGTATTGTTTATTTGTGCTGTGATATTTGTTGCCTGGCGATGTATATTGGCGTTTCTGTGCGGTTAGGTATGAGAGGTGATCTCGCCTTGTCAACTAGGTGTCACGCAGCTTGCAACGTTGAGCATTGACCATTCATCTGGTCGAACTCACGGCTGACGTTTTTGATTTTTTTTTGTAAAATTGGGTGTTCATCGCAGAGCGGTGTGTTGTATAATGTGTTGATATTGTCTGAGGCTGGTACGCATTTGAAGCGACCGCTGTCAGATACCCTGCAGTCCTCTGAAGCCGTGCTACAGTAACGGGTTGGGCTTTTGAGGCTAAGTATTTCACACCAACGGAGCTCCCCAATTGACGAGTGCCCAATATGTTGTGATACTTCGATTATGATTATTTTTTTTGTAGTATTGGCAGTATTTTTCGTTCGACACCGATTATTACCCACCGGATTGTGTATCGGACTTAGTTTCCCCCCCCACCACGTTAGTGGTTAGTAGTGGTTACGTGAGGAATACACTTCCTCGAAATCAGGAGACTCAAGAGACTTAGTCCCCGCTCCCCGATGTCAGTTGTTCGGTGAGGGATGGAGCTCCTCAAATCAGGGGGCTTAGAGAATGTGGGCGCTTCTCAAACCCTAGCAAGCGTCCCTGCTCTGTCCAGGTACTTGTGTTGACATGGTATACTGGGCAAGTGCGTGATCCGTCTCAAGGTCATACGCAGAAGAACTTTTTTGGAAGCCAGCTTCTTCTCGGATAACTTTTGAAGGCTTTCGAGCACGCGCCGCGGGCGTCTTTTTGTGATCGTTTTTGCCATGTAATCGCAGCGTCAGTTTTTTGTTTTTTATTTCGCCGCGTCTATTTCGTTTATATTTGTCCTGAGAAATACGCTCCTAGTGACCGTATCGTTGCTTTTGTGTTTACTCGTTGGAAGTCGACGCGGCTTCGTATTTAACGCAAAGTTTGGCGCAGCTCAACCCGCACGGAATGGGAGGAGCGCTAGTAGCTCATCGGGTGTGAAATATAAATGCGCCCTATTTTGAGTTGGTTTAGGCGTATTTCGCTTCTTGTGTTGTGGCCGTTTGGTGGGCGCCCTCGATTTTGGTAGATTCGGTCGGGGTGGGACCAGGGGAATGGCGCTAAATGCAGAGCGGGTCTGCAAATAACACTCTGCACGCAAAATAAAACCAATAACTTATGCTGATGTTACCAATTCATAGTGTGTTCTGCGTTTTGTTGCCGCCGTTTGGTGGGACCCTCGACTTTGACGGATGAAGTCACGTTGGGCCTTGCTGGGTGCATGGTGGGCCTTTCCGGCGGCTGACTTCATACACGTAGGGTTAGTTTTGTTCGGCTTAGGTTCGGGCGGGATCGATTCCGGTTGGAATCAGGTTGGCAAGTGGGAACCGGGTTGAAATGTGCAAGGTTTTTATTTGGATGCCCTGTTTGCAAAGCTGAGTATCGACCACTCAACTGGTCGAACTCACGGATGACGTATTTGAAATCGTTATATAAAATAGGTATCGTCCGCCTGTTGAGGTTGTTTACGTAACAGGGAGATGTTATTGTGTAATAAAGGGGGGCGCCCGTGGCTTGAAGCCGTGCATGCCGAGCACGGCCAACACGCATGCAGGCTTTGGGTGTGTGTTTCCTTTGATGTTGTGTCTAGGGCGACCACGCGCACGGGGGTTCATACCAACAAGCGGGGCGTGTCCCAGAAAATGTTCAGTTGTATCCGTTTGTATGTACAACAGGTGTGACAGGCTGTGTTGCGTCCTACGATAGGTGTAGCTCGTTTTGACCGAACTCTTTCTTTTTCTGACGGCGTTCCTCAACTTTCATAATGAGGACACTACGCGTTCGTTGTCGTTGGATATTTTTATAGTTTCGCGCTGTTGTTCGATGTACCCCCAGGCCATGAAAACTGTCATCTCGGCAAATTTCAGATTTTAGGTGTGGCACAGAGATCCCCAACTAAGGAAGAATCCTCAGAAGAGTTAGGCGCATAGCTACTGTACCATTAGTGCCATTAGCTGCATGCCTGCGGTAGTCATCAAAGCCCTTGGCTTCTCGTTACCAGGGTGTAGGGATGCTCGCATGCCGCGTGAAGCAATGCACACACAAGCGTGCGCTATTTTGTGTCTCGCCGAGCTACAGACGACCGCTTCTTCTTCTACATGCGGGTTACCCCGAGACGCCGTAGACAGATACAACTATGGGGAGAGTTTATAGGTCTCCAGGGACGCTTGCTCGGGTGATGCCCGGGTCTGCTGTGATGAGGCTGGTTGCTGACTCGACCTACATGCGGGACTGGTTTGCAAAACCCTTTTGCCCGATCGTTGGTCTGGTTGGTCGAGGCTGGCCTTTCGGCCTCCGGTGCTTTTTTGGGGAAACGCCTCCGAAGCACACTTAGGGGCTGCGGAACTGCTCCTGCCAACCTCGGGCCTCCCAAAGGGCTGGGGTTAGTTCTGGGATCGGGTTGGTCTGGGCCGCGAGGTACAACCTTGACATTGACCCCAAACAAACGTCCGGGAGGAAGTTGTTTGCCTACCAGTCCTGCGTTCGGGGGGAGCCTTGGTTGTTGAGCATGTGGCGGAGCGGCTGTGTGCTGCACACTCTCACTCGGCTTTCCCCCCTGCCTTCGGCTAAAGTCCCCTTGTCCGGGTCCATATAATGAATAAAAATACCAATCATCTTTTTTTTTTTTTTTTTTATCCTCCGGCGGATGGGGAAAAATAAAGCTTTAGCTCACCACACTTCCGCGTATTTTCATACGCGTCGTGTGTCGATTTAACAATCATCGTTTTTGATTGATTTCGCTACAGCAGCAACAAACTTGTAACACGCATCTTGCCCATTTCATGTTGCTGAAACTGACCATCCTCTTACGACCGTTCGACCTTTACCGAGTCATTGAGCAGCACACGGGGAAACAGCACGCGGCAACGCATGTTGTTGACGCTGCACTACAGTGATACATTTTCGTACACACAATCATTTTTAGCGTTGATTGTTTTTTGTTATTATTGCGGTTCTTCTGGTGTCCCCGCCGGATATCTTGTCGTGTTTTGATTGCGGGCGATGGGTGGTAAAATGTAAAATGCAGCCTTCAGTTAGATTAACGGTTAAAGTTGACTGTACGCCGGCAGCAGCTAATAATAACGTTTGTTTACATTTTGTTCATAATGAAGCCAACACTCACTTGCAGCTAGCTGTCTCACAACTCACACCGTCCCCACTTGTCTTGTCGTATAGGGCAAAATGTCCCTACTGAGGTACTTGCGATGTTTGTCTCGTGCAAAAGTTTGTGACCGCACTACACATAACTTGTGGCTTGCTTCTCTAGGATGAAGTATCAGGGCGGACATTGGGTGATCTAGTGATGCCGATGGATGGAGGGAACCCATTTAACGTGGAGACACAAAGCACACACAACAATGTGCTGGATCTCGATTTGTGGAAATAACGAGATAGCAGCTGAATGCGAACACACGAACACACACGTCTTGCATGAGCTTCATGAGGATCACGAGCACCAAAGATTCGAAGAACATGCACAAAACTGTCAATTTCGTCCCCCCCCACCAAAAGCCTCCGTGATCTCTACATGAAATGCACGGAAAAAAGAAAACACACAGCGCAGCACCTCCCTTGAGCACACCGAGCACACTGCAGCGTCTGCGAGGCCATAAGGGTGGTGCAGATTGGGCTTGACGACGAAGAGCCTGAATGCTTCGAGGTAGGCATATTTGGCCGTCGACTGACGCTCCGTTGCTTATTTGGAGACTGATTCCAAGATGCGTTAGAATGTTGGCAAATTTCAGGCAGCCCCACAACTGATACTGCTGCTGCGTCACTCGTATAGAGCCGTATAGAGCCAGTCGGATCATGGTGGCGATGTTGTGTTAAGATGCTGAACAACGAAGGAGAGCAGCAGCAGCAGCAGCACGCAACGGCAGTAGCAAGCAGCAGCAGCAGCAAACGCGCCATAAAAGTAGCACGATAGAGTCAGTATTAATAGCGATCCGACGATGATCTGATGTGATGCTAAACAACGAGAGCAACAGCAGCAGCGGCAGCCCGTCGTCTGTTCTTGCAAACCCACGATACGCGCGAGTAACACGGTAGAGTCAGCACTCGCAGCGATTCGACGATGATCTACTGTAAGGCGATGCTGAACGCAGCAGCACCAGTGGCAGCAACAGAAGCGCGGGGAAGAGCGACAGAAGAAGCGACGGTCAGAGCTCGTTATGCTGTTGTTCCTACTGTTTGACGTATCCGCCGTCAATGATGTTCATGGTGATTGGTTTCCGAGCTACTCCTGTGGCGCCTTTTCGAGTAGTCAGCACAACAGCATCCAATTACTAGACTAGTCTAGACTATACCCGGGGTGAAAATAAAAAAACACTCCTCCAGCTGTGAGATCGAAGATTTCGTCAAAACTCATCTTTGCAAGCTGTGTGTGATAATCCGACCGCGCGTGCTACTGGGTGTGTGTCCTCATCAAGGATAGTAGATAGGTCGGCGACTCCCCTTGGAACTACAGTAGAGTAGCTTGTACCAGGGCCAACACAGGGTGATGTTAACCAATCTGTTCGCGGAAACTATAAAACCGTCAGACATCGATGGGTCGAAAAAGTCCTTTTCCAACTGGACTTTTTTTCGACTGGGTTCTTCTCGTGCTCTTCCTTGTCGTAGGTAGACTCGACTCGGAAGATTCTTTTTTACTGTGTGTGCTCTTTCTGGAGAGAGTACTACTGCATGGCAGTCGAAAGTTGGTTGGAAGCTCTGTCTGTGCTTCGTATGTTCTCCGCGAGCACCGCGTGCTTCGTGCGCGACGAACCCTCGTCCAATCGGGTTGGTGGCGTTGGACTTAGCCGAACGCCGCCAAAGCTACGTTCGTAGTGTTGCACTCAACCGAGAGCCGCCAAAGCTACAGCAGGTGTAGCCGTTGTTGGCAACATTACATCGATACCGCGTGCTGCAGCCGTCGTATGATACACGCTGCTGGCGGGCGCAGCTAGGAAGGCGCCACGCTGACTAGAGGCGAGAAGCAGCAGCAGGGATAGCGGTCAACCCAGCGTTGGCGCTGTTGTATGATACTGCTATGAGGTACCTGTGTGTGGGCGTGTGGGGTGGTATTTTGTGGTGGGGTGGGCGATGCGATGGGTCCTAAAACACGTACGTTTTCGACTGGCTTTTTTGACTGACAGATCCAATCGAAAAAGTTGTAAGAAAGCCCGATTTGGGCTTCCGTCGGAAAGGGACGTTTTCTACTGACGGATCCGACTCACCCTAAAACCGCGTTTTGAGTAAACCGCAATAGCAACCCGATGAACAAACCCATGGGCTAGGTATACGAAATACATGTTGCTAAAACACAATGCCATTCCAAGTAATTTGTACCCAAAAACGGTATCTAGTTGTAGAGGGGTTAATAACCCTTACATAACCTTAAGAACCCCAAAACCTCTTCCTATACTAATTCCAAGTAATTGCCCCCCAAAAATGGGTTTCTAGTTGTAAAGGCGTTAAGCAACCCCGTCGTTCAGAAAATGTTCTAGTCAAAGAGTGCCACCTCTATCGTAGCAGGCGAGGTGGCAAGTCGTGTAATGTTCGTCATGTAATCTTCGTTATGTAATGTTCATGTAATGTTCGTTATGTAATGTTCGTTATTCCCCTTTCCCCGATAGTGAAGCCGGCCTCCAAACTTTTTTCCCCTCGCTTGACCACGTTGAACCGCGAACGTTCCAACCCAGGTGACTACCTCTTCAACGTCAGTACTGCAGTGCTGTCTCCACGGCAATACGACAGCGGGTTGGGTTTACCCCTCGACCTTACAATACTTGTTGGGCAGAATCCGCAGCAATAGTTCGACTGCTAGTTGGGCTAGCTCCGCAGCAAAAGTTCGGCTGCTAGTTGGGCTAGCTCCGCAGCTATAGTTCGACTGCTAGCTGGGCTACTTTCAAAGTAGTACGACTTCATCGTTGGGTCAATTCCGCAGCAGTGTGATTGCTTGGGCGGTATGTTCAACGCACCGACCTCGGCTGACACCACTCCTAGAAAGAAGTCGGCCCATGAAGTGGATCAAGTGGTAGCTAAATCCAGTGACAACATCGGCAAAGAAAATGATCCAGCGAGAGCCGAAGCGAGTGCTATCATCGGCGAAGATGTTGGCCAACTGGCAGGCGAAACAAAGGACAACGTTGGTGAGAAGGCTATGAGCGAGGTGGAAATAGTGCGGCAAAGTTTGGCGGAGGAGAGGATGAACCGCACAATGTCTCTTCCGGAGTGTATGTGCCTTCGATTGCCACGGGTCTTGAGCTACGCTGAGGTTGGAGATCCGAGCGGCTATCCGGTATGTGATGATGATGATGATGATGATAAAGGCTGATAATGATGATGATGACAATGATGATGAAGATGATCATGAGGATAAGGATGATCACGATGACGATGACGATGACGATGACGATGATGATGATGATGATGATGATGATGATGATGATGATGATGACGATGACGATGACGATAATGATGATGATGATGATGATGATGACGATGATGATGATGATGATGATGATGATGATGATGATGATGATGATGTGATGATGTGATGATGATGATGACGACGGTGTCCTCACGTTAGCTCATTTCCTTGAAATATCTAGGTCGTGGTCACCAAGGCCAAAAAGGCATTCTGATGGAGCCAAAAACAAGGACAAATTAATTCGTGCGCCGCAATACCTGTATGTATATATTGGCTTGCCAGTGGTGTTGTGCTTGGAGGTCCGATAATATGTTATAGTTATAGTTCAAGTATACGATAGCTTGCCAGTGGTTGCTAGGTTCGGTATCTCTGTACCAGGTACTTTTCATTTGGTGCAGTCCAGTGCACCTAATAAGAAGCATAAATACTGGCCCAGGCCGTATGTGGATTTCTTGTTTGGGATAGGGTGTGTTCTAACACACTGACTTCAGTATAACGGCACCCGGGTTTCTTACATTCCTGTGAACACCACCCTACTTTTAGAGAGAGAATATAACGTGCCCGTGTTTCTTACTACCCTGTTTCTTACCATTATTCTTATTTCTTATCAGGTATTTCTTATCTTATTACCGGGTTTCTTATTACCCTGCGCCTTTGGTTGTCTTGTACTGGAACGTATACCTGTATGTTTGGACAGGCGTTCCTTTTGCTGGGGATGGACTCCCATCGATACCTGTCGTTGTTCTTCGACAAACCAGCGAAGGCAAGGGGTGTTCGGCTGATTTGCCTCGACCGCCCAGAGAGGGGCCAATCAAGCGGCTTCGAAGATCAGGGGTGAGGTTGTTGTTGCGGGGGCGGGGGCGCGGGCGCGGCCGGCGGTGGTGCTGGCGGTGGTGGCGGCGGTGATGGCGGTGGCGGCGGTGGCGGTGGTGATGTTGTAGGCGTTGGTGATTTTCGGTTGTTGTTGCTGATATTGTTGACATTGTTGTTGTTCTCACATTATGTGGCCATAATGATGTAGCCCGTGGATACAGGACAAGCTCCAATACCTCTGAAGTGTAAGAGTACTTCATGAAAAGGAGGTATCGGCCGTTGACTACTCTCACTATGTACCTGATAGGGCTGCAGACGAATGCGCCAGAGCAATCATTCATATAATAGCGTCACATGCATCGTTTCTATGGATACGGTGTCTTATGGTCGCGTGTGTTGGTACGAACGAATTCCTCTGTCCGAAAGTGGCTGGTCCTTCAGAACTGTACACACGTTATGGGGGATACAATACCAACATCCTGGAACGAGTATGAGATGATTTCTGCATTTTGTTTTCTGTGCCTATCCAATTTATTATCTTCGCGCTTTTTTTTTTCCCTCTCCCTCCCGAGGCGTAAATGTAACCTGGGGTCTCTAAGAACAGTTTACTGCTACATCGTAGCGGGACATTGGGATGTCGGGACGTGCACTATGATGCTGCGCACCCGTGCTTCTCTACTTGCATCTGCTTTATGGATGACCTTTTGTGACGTCTACATGGATGCTCGAGAGGAGCGCTTGATATGCATGATCTATTTGTTCATCTGCCGGTGACCCCACCACCCCAGCGCTGTCCAACACGAGGCAATCCCGTCACGCTTCGAGGACCAAGTAACACTACCCAATGTCTTTGGATTCCCATTCGTGTTTTTGAAGTATTACTAATACTATCACTTGTTATTTGTATCATTCGTTGTGCATCTAGGCCAACCATGAGACTGCTGTTCATTAGGTTGCGCTTTGGTCTTTCTGAACGTCATTTTCGTCTTGAAAGTTAGGTTTTGTGGGGGGGGGGGGTATACCATACACTTTCCCAAGTAAGATACTTCAGTTCAGAAAAAATAGGGCACTCCTACCGCAGCTTTCGTGTCAGAAGCGACAATCGAACCTCGCAACCTTGCCACCCTCGCAGGGCAAATCGCCTTCTAGAGTTCCCGGAGATTTTGAGGCAGTTTTGCCGAGCGGCCGGGATACGGTCCTTCTCCTTGGTGGGGCAGTCTGTGGGGGCGAGCTACGCTCTACGCTGCGCGCAGGTGAACGACGACGTCGCAACGATTAGCTATGGTCGTGGCTGGCTGTCGCATTCAAAGCACGTTTAGGGCGGTGCAGTACAGTATGCGTACCTTTTTCACGAGTGTACGACTGTTTTTGATGCAAAACAATGCGGATACCGAATCGCTAAGCCATTCATGGTCGTGCCTGGCTGCCGCATCCAAAGCACGCTCAGGGCGGGCGGATTCAGTACCTTTTTTACTTAACCGTACTGTACCCTCGTTTTGGGCGTTTCGGGGACGCATCGATAGAGTTACATATATCGTATAGTTGTTTTGTACGGTACACTACGCGGGTTAGCAAGGTGTTTGATCTGTGATGCAACGTTGAAGTTGGACCTATGCTGCGGTAGGGGTGTGACTTAAACACTTCTGAGGCTCCTCGCTTAAATAGCTCTATGTTGTCCCTTAAAGAGCCCTAAAACTAAAATCGAGCACCCTAAAACTAAAGTTGAGCAAAAAATGTCCTGTTGACCATGGCATTGACGCTGGCAGCATCCAGAGGAGTTGTTGTGTTGTCTTTAAAGATGAATGCATTTGCACAAACGCGCGGCCAGATTATCACGCAGCTTGCAAAGATGAGTGCGGGCCCTTAAATTTGATCGAAGTCTCAGCTGACGTATTTGAAATGTTTGCTGTGAAGTTGCGCGCTTGACCCTACGAACACATGGCGTACAGATATGTACTGTATTATAAACACGACGAAGATCGAAGTATCACACGCAGCTTGCAAAGATGAGTTTTGATCAAAACTCCTTTTTGGGCGATCTCATCATTCATCATTCATCATTCATCATTCAGCACACCTCAAGTGCTGAAATGTATTTTTTCATTTTTTCAAAACGGCGAATAATATGGTATAGAAAGCCAAATGGGATTCCGACGGTGTTGGGTATAGACTAGTGTGTTAGTTGAGGAGCCCTGGCAGTGAGACACGTTGTGGTCAAAAACTACTACCCCTTTTGTTTGCATGTATGCATCATATCATAGCACGCGACGTTGTAGGTACCGATTCACTGACGACAGTGACGACAGTGACGACTGTGACTGAAGTGACGACAGTGGCGACAGTGGTGACTGTGACAACCGTGATGACTAATGGAAGTGACGACAGTGACGACAGTGACGGCAATGACGTCTGTGACGACGGTGACGACAGTAAGTACACTGCTGTTAACTACTGGTAGGTTGCTGCGAGTTGGCTATATTGGCTCCGCGGCTACTTTTGGTTAGGTGGCGGAGTCAACTGCAACTATTAGTATTTTTTTTCTTGTGGCAATTTCTTGGCGCCACATGTCGAGCCGAAACACGCCCGTGTGCTGAAAATATGTGGAACTCCGCAAATTACCGCAACGCAACTATACGTAACACCTAGCCACTTAACAATTACTCCGCGATTTGCTGTTAGCATAGTATCTATATATATATGATCAATCTTTTTTTCGGGGATTCGGTCTGGAGTTTTTTTCGTGCCGGCCTCAGTATGCGAAATTCTCGGAACTGAAATTGTCGGTCAAATAGTTTCGTTCGAGCGCCGTCTTCGGGGGGCGGCTCCAACGCCCCTCGCCCTGCCGTATCCGTTCCGCACCTCGACGTGAACGCGGATGGATGCTGAGCGAGACAAGCGAGAAGTTCCAAAAATATATTTTGTTTCGAGGAGGTAATCTTGAGACTTTGGTTGTATCTTGACGTCAGCAGCGTCTGGATGGTTTCCAAAATTGGCATCATTTCCAAACGGTAGGTAGTTGCTAATGTTTTGAATTTGGCGGTGGTATACTCTCGAGCTTTGTTTTGCTTGATGTCTGCAGGGCTTGAGCGTTTGTTTGTTTTGCTTGATGTCTGCAGGGCTTGAACGAACGAAAAACGTAAAAAGTCTTCGGCGGGGGGCGGCTCCAACGCCCCTCGCTCTTCCTTATCCCTTCGGCACCTCGACGTGAACGCGCATGGATGCTGAGCGAGACAAGCGAGGAGTTCCAAAAAAAAAATGTATTTTGAGGAGGTAATCTTGAGACTTCGGGTGTATCTTGACGTCAGCAGCGTCTGGATGGTTTCCAAAATTGGCATCATTTCCAAACGGTAGGTAGTTGCTAATGTTTTGAATTTGGCGGTGGTATACTCTCGAGCGTTTGTTTTGCTTGATGTCTGCAGGGCTTGAGCGCGTGTTGTTATACGAGCAGTAGATCGCTCTAATTCGTCTTCTTATATTATTGCGTTTGGTGCCGTTGAAGTGTTTCTCATTTAGAGCATGCTTGGTCTGCACGTCAACCTGATATTAATTGTTTTTTTTTATTTAACTATACGAAACGCACGTCGTCATCGCTCACGCGTTATTTGCTTATTTTTTTTTGTAGGTTGACCGTCGTTGTTGTACGTTGTTGTTGTACGTTGTTGTTGGCGCGAATCCTATTAGTCTAATATGTTATCAGATATATATATTCATGCGCGTATTCACCCAACGAAGTTATATACACGTTCTTCACAACTCCGCCTGTAGACGTTATTTGCGTAATAAGGTCGCGCAAAAAAACGAGTTTGAGCCTATATCTGGTTGACGTGCAGACCAAGCACGCTAAAATGAGAAACACTTTAACAGCACCAAACGCAATAATATAAAAAGACGAATTAGAGCGATCCACTACTGGTATAACACGCGTTCTTCTGGACGTACTATGTTCGTCTTGCAGCCTTTCTAATGGTGTTGCATCGCAGTCTTGTAAAGCAGAAATGTTGCTGGCCGTGTTCCGGGTAGAAATGTTCTGGGGCAGTGGACCGCATTCTTCACGAGAAATAAGCCAATGGAGTCGGGGTTGACACGCCGTGCGGGGAGGTATTTTCGTCTAAAAAAACTTGATCGAGCTTGAAATTCTGAACTACCAAATTATTCGTTCTGTGCTATCGCGTACTACTAATATTGCATCGACCAGACGAGAGTGGTCTACAGCAACAAGTAGTAGCATTATTATAATTGCCCTCGAGAAATTGAACGACGAAGGCAGCTTTTTTTTTTTCTTTTTATCCTCCGGCGGATGGGGAAAAATAAAGCGACACCGTGTTTCACGCCTAGAATACCGTCAGCAAGTCTCTCCACGATCACTATACACACAGAGACACAGTCGGTCTGCGAGTCTCGGATCTAGATATTATTTTAAGAAAAATACACTCCAGCTGCTGTGAGATCGAAGATTTTGCCGAAACTCATCTTTGCAAGCTGTGTGTGATACGTAGGCCTCCGATCGCGCGTGTTATATTATGGTATAATGCATGTAGTAGCAGAAGCTGGCTCGGTGCGCGCCTGTCAGTTGCTACGTAGAGAACATGCAGCAAACATGTGGCCATCTCTCTGCTGGCCCTGGATGCTTGGTTGAGTACAAACGTCAAGAAACGCACTCCAAACGTCTCTTCGTGGTCAGACTAGAGGGTCAGTCTGCGTGGGCTCGGATTTATCCGATCGAAATATATATATATATATATATATATGATGAAGCTCGGAATCGGACGCACGCAAGAAACGGAGAAACGGAGGAAACGACAGAAGTAGCAAGTAGTCCAGTGTGTGTCTACGTCAATCTCTAGGCATTACTTTACGTTCTACCAGCAGCGTAGACTATGTGTTGTGCGGTAACGGTATTTACTCTCTATCTATCGAATGTTGAATCCAACAAGTCAAAGTGCTGCCCTGCCCTACCCGGAGCATCGGTGCCGGCATTCGCCGGCACCCATGCGGCGCCCTTGTAACTTACGATTATTGTACTCAGCCAATTCGCAGCCATGTTGTTTGCGCTCTGCCAAACCGTACCGTCCGCGAATCGAACCGTACCCTCTGCGTGTTGAACCATACCGCCCTGCATGTCTAAACCATTATCGTGTCGAACCGTACCGTTTGTTGAACCGTGCCGTCCGCATGTCGAACTGTACCGTCCCCAGGAGATGTCTGACATGGTGGCAACGACGGTTTACCTCGTCAGCCCCTGGGTTCCGCTGTCGGTTCCCGGTTCAAGTCGAGCCCTCAACATCGCCAAAAAGTTGCCGCAGTAAGTGTTCTGGTTTGCCGTGTGCTGAAGTTGGCCGTTGTTGCCGCGGTTTGTTTCGGTGCTGTATGCGTGTGGATTGCTCTACCGCGGTAGGCTGTTGCACAGGGAATCGATACCAGGTAGCACATGTCGCTCGCCAGTTAGATAAACACATTTTATCGACGGCTGCAATCCTGCGAGGAGTTTCCGTGCGTGCCGTGTTGACATGTTATAGGCCGAAATGACGACTGCAAGAATTGACGCGACATACTTCTAAATCCGATCGGAATATTGTTTTTTTGCGGCCTTCTTACACCTTAGCATTCGAGGGACGACCGCATGCTTTGCTCACAACCGTCCGCCGCTTCCAGAACGCGCGCTAAGCTACCCATTCTGCTGTAGTAACGTTCTTCAGAAGACTTTACCGTGTTTTGATGCTTCAAACGTACCAGATTGAGCACCACGCGTATTACAACTTTTGAGGTAGTCCGCGATTTGTTTTCGGGCGTAGCGTCAGTCTGAGTAAGGGCTAGCGTTAGCATTAGGGGTGGGGATATGGTTAGAGTCGAGTAGGGTTGGGTCACCGCCCTCTTGTGATTTGTAATAAAAAAAAGGAAATGGTCAAAGGGGGGTATACCCTCAGATTTCTACGTCATTTGCGGGTGCAGGGAAAAACTCGCCCGCGGAACGTGCCCGCGCTTGCCCCAAACGCCCTCAAATTCAATTCTGACGCGCTGGCATGACGCCCGCAGCCCATGCCGAGCGCGCACACCGTTTTTGTTTTTTTTCGGGCACGGTATTGGGGCTAACGGGGCCGCGTCGAAGAAGGGGGCAACGCAATGCCCCCTTTTGACTAAATCGTGGGGGCGTATACCCCACAAAATCTACTAAATTTGTCTTCTACCCCCCGTGTGACTGCAATTGTCCCCCGTTTGACCGAAAGCAGCACCCCCGCATGAACGATAAGGACGCCTTCAAAAGCCAGTATAGCAAGCCCGACTGCACTTCGCCGCCCAACGGCCCAAATAGACCACGAGCGACACATCCAGTAGTAGCGAGTAGCTGCGATCGTTTATCTCCGAAGTAATTACGGAACAGTAAACAAACTAAAAAAACAACTATTTATTGGTAATCACGAAGAAAAGTGGCCAATATATTTGCTTCTTGCGAAATGCGATTTTTTGTCGGAGAACCAGAACACAGAATCTTACTGTTCAGACGAGTATGGCCATACGCGCAGCATGTTTCATTCAAACGCTATACGGAAGTAGTCGGCTTTGGCGAACGTGTCTCCTTTGTTTGGTTACCGTCTTCACTCTCGCCGTCGGCGAGGCGGAGGCTTTTGGACCGAGACTGGTGTCCAGACCAAACTGTCTCGACGTGTTCGGGGAAAGAGCTGGTCCACCTGCCTCCACCGTCTTGGTCGTGAATGCTTCGATATGCGCGTGTGTTCCCTCCTGCCCATAGCGCCGAGCACAGCACGCCGGCGGGCAACGGGTCGGGCAGGACGTACCCACGTATGGCCGTACTCGTCTTGAGAGTAGGATTCTGCGCTCTGGTTCTCCGACAAAAAATCGCGTTTCGCAAGAAGCAAGTATATTTGCCGTTTTTCTTCGTGATTACCAATAAATAGTTGTTTTTTTAGTTTGTTCTCTGCTCCGGAATTATTTCGGAGATCAACGATCGCAGCTACTCGCTACTACTGAATGTGCCGCTCGTGGTCTATTCGGGCCGTTGGGCGGCGAAGTGCAGTCGGGCTTGCTATACTGGCTTTTGAAGGCGTCTTGATCGGTCATGCGGGGGTGCTGCTTTCGGTCAAAGGGGGGACAATTGCAGTCACACGGGGGGTAGAGGACAAATTTAGCAGTTTTTGTGGGGTATACCCCCCCACGTTTTAGTCAAAAGAGGGCATTGCGTTGCCCCCTCCTTCGACGCGGCCCCGTTAGCCCCCATACCGTGCCCGAATGAAAAACAAAAACGGTGTGCGCGCTCGGCATGGGCTGCGGGCGTCATGCCAGCGCGTCAGAATTGAATTTGAGGGCGTTTGGGGCAAGCGCGGGCACGTTCCGCGGGCGAGTTTTTCCCTGCACCCCCAAATGACGGGAAAATCTGGGGGTATACCCCCCTTTGACCATTTCCCCATTGAAAAACATCCGAAAGCACCCAAAAAAAAAGTCAGAATCGTAGCATTTTTTGTACGCTATCTGGTATGCATTGTGTGCCACGACTGGTAAAGCGGCTGTCCGTTCTCGACGATACCCCTGGATCCGCGTTCCTCAATATGGTGCAATGGGACCAGATGGCTTATCGAGGCGGAGATGATGATATAGAAATAGACTAACTATGCCTAGAATACTATGAATTACTGCGGTGCAACCTGGGCCGAGTGCGGTGCAACTTAAGCCAATGAGCTAGAGAACCTTCTAAAGCGTAATGTGTAATATATGAAATGCGACAACCCGTTCTGATACTCCGCGCCCTCGGCAATACCTGTTGAACCGCCTGTTAAACCGCCCCCTCGATGTCGTGCCACGGGGACAGATGGCTCCTCAAGGGAGCGATACCGATGGGGACGGTTATGCCAAGAATGTTAGCCGCTTCGGGTAGCATGAGCTTGATGGCCAAGGGCTGCAGCGAAGAGGAGAGCTTGCTGTTTGGATCGAATACCGCTGCTGAGGTGCAGTGGGGGTCCCTCTATAGTGCCGGTTGGACAGGGCTTATTGCCGGCATAGTGCCGGTGAAATAGCCTAGCATGGCTAGAACCCGCTATAGACGGCACCAGTATCGATACTGTATCGAACAGCGCCTGTTTCTGGTAAACTGCCGGAGTTGTTCGCTGACACATACCGCCACCATAGGGGGACGTCTACTATACAGTCGTGGTATATACCGCGATAGAGCGGTACCCTTCAGTGCGGGGTACCAGCATAGTGCGGTGAAAAACGCTTGTCCCGACTTCCTCGTACAGAGTACCGAACTATTCTGGAATGATTCGGGGTCCCGCTATAGTGCAGTTGTTGTCGTCTGGCAAGGCAGCTCACCATTAGTATTGAGAGACCACGACTGTACAGGAACCCGGCTTTCTCGCTCTCACAACCTTGCGGGGGGTACCACGCGGCGGTACAGTAGATACTTGGTGCATTTGGTTTGTGGAGCGAAAGCTGTCGCAGCCTGCATCTCCCGGGCATGATGTCACAATTGGCGAAATGTCGCGTTTTTTTTTCTCATTTCGTGACCTTTCTTGCGTTCATTAGCCGTCGCTTCTAACCAACGCAAAAGTAAATCACGAGTCCTGGCGTTTGAAACTTTGAAATGTCACGTTTCAAAACGAAAATATCTCACTTTTGTCTGGAATCTTGTCATGAAGTTTTATAGAATTTTTCAACACTATTCGTATTCAGGACTCCTGACAGGTGTCACGATTCGCGGAGATATCACACGCGTTTTTTTTCACCAAGATTCGTGCAATTCCTTGTGTTCGTTAGGAACGGCCCTAGCCTAGCATCCGTTGCTCACAACGGCACGTGACGACTTTCAGGTGCTCTCGGCAGTGGGAGAAAGCGAACGAATCCACCGGATGTCACATATCGTCTCCCTCTACCATCATAAAAAATGAGTGTCTTGAAATAGTGTAGACTAGACTAGGCTAGGCTAGGCTTTTCACGGGTCTTGACCCAGCTCGCGGGTCGGGTCAGAAGGTTATCGAAATCTCGCGGGTCGAGTGGGGTCGCGTCATGAGGTGTGTGAAATCTCACGGAACGGGTCTAGGAAGTCGTTTAATATCGCGGGTCGGGACGGGTTACCCCGACCCGACCTGACCCGTGAAGAGCCCTGGTTTCAAATAGTGTGAATTCGTTAATTTTCACCCCCCATATATATGTATACATATACAGTAGAGCTCACCATACACCAGGGAGTCGATAAAATGATTGAGGCGCACTGCTGTGTACGAGTCGAAGCGGATTATCCCCTACGCTGGAATGGGATTGGTTGGGTTAGGTTATTGTCTCCCCGAATGCGGGCAGTATTTAATTATCCCCCTCCAACTTATCCCATAGTAATTAGCTGATTAATTGTTAAATATGTAGACTACTAGTTGGTTAATTCCTTAAGACTTAGTGTTAATTCACTATTATTGACAGATTGACTGATAATTTTTACCGCTTTTGATTTTGTACAAGATCGGGCGTTTTTTTGCGGCACTTGGCAACTTTTAGGTGCTTCTGGCAGTGGGCAGAGCGAACGAATCCACCGCAGGGAAGACTCTTGACGCTTTGGTGGCGCTTGAGAAGACGCAGCCAATGGGGTTCGACTACCGAGACGTGTCCATGCCCGTCCATGTGTTCCACGGGAGTGCGGATCATATGGTGAGGAATGAGTTGAAGATGAAGACACCATCACACTTGCTTCGCTAGCGGTACGCGACTCATGCTTCGATAAAGGTGACATCACCAATTAAGTTTTGAGGCTCCTCGCTTAAGTAGCTCTTACTCCGTTACTCCGCTACTCCGTTACTGCGGTACTATTTAACTCTGTTACCGATCATTTCATTCAAGTATTGGATTGGATGAGGCCTCCTGCTCCCGCCGAAGGTCCCACCCGAACTTCTCTCTTCTCTGACCACCAGCCTGGAGCCATGTTACCTCAACCCACCCAAACTTACATTACTTAAAATGGAACCCCATACTCTCTTACTCTCTTACTCTATTTACCCAAACAACAGATTTTGAGTTGAGCTGAGAACGCACACGGATTAACAAAGCCATGGCGTAGGTATACAAACAATTACAAATGCAAAAAAATATAACGACTTTCTGACTATTTTATGAATAGGTTAAGGAGGGTTAAGGAGCCCGGTCATCCACAAAATGCAGAATAGCCAAAATGTGGTATACCTCAACAATACCTCAATAATACCTCAATAATACCTGTATCGTGACTGCTCGTAGCACGCGTCATACGTAATCATGTCGCAGGTGTAAATGAACTATTGAGAGCAGGGCAGGTGTGCAACTATTGACTAATAATTATACGGCATACGGTACGGGGGAGCAACGAATACGGTAAGGGGTCGATAATGGTGGCGTTGGACGCTTTGGTGGCGCTCGAGCAGAACCAGCCCTTGGGCTTCGACTGCCGAGATGTGTCCATGCCTATCCAAGTCTTCCATGGGAGCACGACCCGTATGGCGAGGGTCTAGTATTAAAGCTTCACCACAACCACTGAGCTAGCAGTGAGAGCCTACCATAGCCACTGAGCTATCAGTCAGCGTCTTCCACAACAACACGGACCATATGGTGAGGGATTAGGTGGAGGCAACATGGCGCATGCTGCCGTATATAGGGGATGCTGCAGCTATTGTTCTGAGGCACGCACTTAACCCCTGCGATACTGCAGGGGGAAAAAATGACGATAACAGTATCGGCCACTGATGGTTGGTGATGATTCATGTGGTGTCCGAACGTCAACAATGCATTAATTCGATAATTTATAGAACAAAGACTTTTGTGCAGGACGGGCGCAGCATGATCCTACCATACTATTGATAGTACTATTGATAGTACTATTGATAGTACTATTGATAGTACTATTGATAGTACTATTGATAATACTACTGATAGTACTATTGATAGTACTATTGATAATATTACTATTAGTACTATTGATGGTATTGCTGCGCGCTCACGCTACTAGCAGACGACGTTTGAAAATATGTACATAATATCGATATCTTCGTTTTTGGGTTTTTGGGTTGGTATCCTATAATCAAGATATACTGAAGATCTAATGAAGATCTAATGAGGATCTAATGAAGATATACACGGGCCCCAAAACCTTCAAGGAGCTGTATACCTCACCCTATGGCACGTCAGTAGGCCGAGTCGATGATGTTTGATCGACGGGAGATGTGTCAATGCCTGTCCATGTCTTCCGCTGGAGCACGGACCATATAACAATATGGCGAAATATGGCAATATGGAAATACGGCAATATGGCAATATGGCAATATGACAATATGTAAATATGGCACTATGGCAATATGGCAACATGGCAATATGGCAATATGGCAATGCGGCAATATGGCAATATGGCAATACGGCAATACGGCGATGAGGACTGTTACGATTGGGGTAGCGTATTTTGACCTAAATTTGAATGATTGACAGGGCTCAAGTAACGTACGATACCCGTTGATATCGTTGGCAGAAATAACTATGGTTGGTATGATTGTTGTGAAAAAGGTACAACATCAGGTGTCGGCGCATACCGTAGTCAACTAACCGAGGGGTTAGAAAACTCGATCGCCCGCAATGCGAACGCCTTCATGACACCTTGGTATTAATAGTGGGCAGGGTTACACCCAAGTCGTATTGAGGATACCTAAGCTAAAGAATACCGGGTACCTGTCGCTGGTACGCAGTATGTTCTTACTTTTGCCGCAATTTACCTGGATTTACTCATACTTGTCTGCATCTATATTTTATATCCTCGTCTTGCCATTATGCGTCACGCACGTACTGTACGGGTAGGCGACGGGATGGGTTGCCTATGGGATTGCGCTGTCATGCTGGAAGAGTCAGTTGGTGGTTGAGGTGTCGAGGTATACAGCTCCTAGAGCGGGGAGCCTGTGAGCAATTAGGCGTACTCCTACCGTACCATGTTTCTTTGTGCCTTGCCATATTTTTCGTCTGGGCTTGATTTTTGCGTCCTTACCCCGTTGCTGCTCTCCGCTGCAGGTTCCGCTAGCGGCCGCAAAGTGGATGGGCGCCGAGATGCCTGCTTGCACAGTGTCCGTGAAGATGGGAGGGTGAGAAAACATGCACGCTTCGCGTCCGCGGTATCAAGCAGATTCCCGAGCGGAGGCATTTCTGCGATTATGTGCTTTCTGTGACTTAGTTCGGTGCATTCTTATCAAATGACTTTTGTCTTAAACTTCTTGATTGTCCCGTTTCTTTTTTTGCTGAGGTTTGCCATGTTTTTTCCTGAAAGAGGAAAGCGAAGCGTTCCTTATATGCGGCTCCCTGCTTATTTCCCAGTTGCTTTCGTAGAACGTTTTCCTGTTTCGTTGTTCTGTTTTTGGTGTTTTTCCTGTTTTGTTTTTCTGTTTTTGGTGTTGTTCTTGTTTTTGTTCTTCTGTTTTTGGTGTTTTTGGTGTTGTTCGTTCGTCAAACCAGAATGAGGAAAAGCAGGAAAACAAAGCTTCAATAACAATGCTCTTGCCAATCAGATTACCGAGCGGAGGCGCGTTCCTGCAATTTTGTGCTGTCTGTGACCCATTTTTCTATAATATAGAAGCGAACCTCTATTGTTATTCTCCTTGTTCGTTCGTGATAATCACTCAACTCGCAAGAGGTTTTATCCCCAGCGACCTTCTGGACAAGCCGTGGTCACAGGTAGGTGCCTCCCCTTTCCCCCCCTCCCGATACTTGCTTTGATTTTCATCGCGCATAGGGTTCAGCATTCCCGCTGCTCGACGATTTTCATCAAAATTTACTAACTCGCGCTCTCGCGCTTTCCGCTATTAATAGTCAATGTGTTGCTCAATAAGAAAATCCCTTCCAGTAAATACGAGTATGCACTGGGGCGGGTCTCGAACTTGCGACATCGACGTTGTTAGTAGTTTTACGACGTAAACTTACAATACCTCTGTACCACAGGGAGCGATCGATAGCTTACCGGTAGATGTGCTTTCTGTGGCTTGCCGGTAGTTTACTACAGTATGGAGGCGAATCTCTGTGGTCTATTACATGGTCTATTACATGGTCTATTACATAGTCTATGACATGGTCTATTACGTGGTCTATTACGTGGTCTATTACGTGGTCCATTCCATGGTCTATTCCATGGTCTATTCCATTGAATTGACGATCTTTGGGGGTGAAATCGGTCCCGCCACCACGAACCGTTCCCTGTCCTTCCCTCTATGCGGACACGGCGCCATGCCAGCTGCGGCCTAAGTTACCTGCCCTTTCCTTTATGCTGACACGGCGCGATGCCAGCTGAGGCCTAACGTCGAGCACGAAGGCTGTGTTACAATGGGTCGCTATTTTCGGCCGTGGAAATTAGGGACTCGCAACTATTAGTATTTTTTGTTGCTTTTTCGTGTGTGCCAGTACATGTACACACAGCTTCGTAACAAGAAATGCCGGATTGCAGGAATCATCATCCATGCTGTCCTATGTTGTTGTGTTGGTTGTTGCTTTGTCGTGTTTTGCAGTACACATGCCCTGATAATGGATGCCGGGGTGCTGAACTGTGTGCTGGACTTCATAAGCGAGGACTTCAAGCACTTCGAGGACCATGCGGCAGACCGAGCAGATGGAAAAGCCGCCAGCGAACGAGTAAGCTAAAAAATTCACCGCGCATGATACGGTAGGGGTATGATAAGCCTGCATTTCGTTTGCCTCCTCAGTCGAGGCGAGGGCAAGTTACCAAAAGGGAAGGCGAAACACCGAGGGGTCAGAATGGCAAACAAACCGAAGCGTTGTGATCACTGGAAGCATTGAGGAAACACATGTCTTGGATATTTATTTGGTTCATTTGGCTTTAGAGTACCCCCCCCTGTCTAGGAAGAAACACGCACGCGAGACCTGAAAACTAAAAGGCGTCTACCCTCGCCCGAGGAGCTTTGCACACTAACCCGATAAAAAATCCCGTGGCCTCGGTGTTCAACGAATGCAAATAATATTATTAGCGAAATACTAACGCTGGTTCATCGATATTGAGCATATATACAGTAGTATGATGGTTTAGTTGATTTCATTGAGGAACCCCTTCAGGCAGAAGTGTTTTGGCGAAAAAGAAAAAGAGGTGCTGTACCCCTGTTGTAGCTGTTTTGGCCAAAACGAGGTCTGCTACCCCTGTAGCTGTTTTTGGCTAGAAAGAGGCGTTTTGCCCCTATGGTACGAAACTTTTTTTTGGGCTATTGGCTAATAAGAGGTGCTGTACCCCTTTTTTGTAGCTGGTGTGGCTAAAACGACATACTGTACCCCTGTCGTGGCTGTATTGGCTACAAATACACAAATACTCTGTCTTCCTACTTCGAGTATCGTAGCTGTTGAGGCTAAAAAGAGGTGCTGTACACCTATTGTGGCTGTTTTGGCTAAAACGAGGTGCTGTACACCTATTGTGGTTGGTTTGGCTAAAAGTAATTACTGCACCCCTGTTGTAGCTGTTTTTGGCTAAAAACAGGTCTTTTACCCCTGTTGTAGCTGCTTTGGCTCAAAAAGAGGTCTTTAAAAAGAGGTATTTTACCCCTGTCGTAGCTGTTTTGGCTAGATAGAGGTGCTGTACGCCTACTTGGCTAAAAAAACGTACTGTACCCTTATCGCGTTACGTGTCTCACTCTGCCTCGCATTGACGACAAGTTTGCGCCATGACTTATATTCGCGTTCCTCACTCAGTAGGCCGGCTATTCTGATTTGAGGGTGCTTGCATTCACCTGTGGCGTGTACCGGTCGCGATAGCACTTTCTTATTGAAGAAATTGGGAGCTGAAAGACTTGGGCTCGACTTTTGCGCGAAACGTGAAAGACTCATTTTTTTCCTACTGACGAGAGTGGCACACCCTGCCGCACAAACGAAAGTGAGTCTGGCCTAACTTAAGGAAGCAATTCTGGCCTAACCCTAACTCTCTCAAGTGCTGTGCAACTTTTTAGTGGTCGTTTAGTGCCCATGTGGTGCTTTTTTAGTGGTGATTTAGTGCTCATGTAGGGCATGGTGGTCGCCATTCGCGGTGTGTCCACTTGTGCGTGCTTCCCTTTCTCTGCGCAGTCTCTGGCTTCCCTCTGCCGCCTTGTTATGTTCCTTTTCTTTAGTCCTTCTGTAGTTCTCTCCCATTCCCTGCCCTGCTGTCCCGCGAGGCCGATCGCAATATTGATGCCAACGCTTACTTGTCCTTTTTGATGTTTTCGGTGGATAAACATGTTTTCCCCTTGCTTTCGGTGGGCAAAGGGATCATCTGCCTTCAGCTTCCCAAAACACACATTCGAGCACGCCCAGCACTTGAAGGCAACCGGCTATCTGTGCTGCCGAGAAGGGATGTTCGTCAAGGCTTGGAATGACAGGTATGACAGGTGCCTTGTCGACGCGTGTTGTTAATACTGTAGTACAACACTATAGGTTAAGACCACAAAGGAACACGCGGGGTCGCTCGCGCGAATTACCCCGAGCCACTGCAAATGAAGGCCCCAAAGGAACACAACATCAACACCACATCAACACAACCCCACTACCGAGTCTGCGGTCCCATGGGGTTTTTGATCGGGGCTAAACGTACGATTTTCTCAAAATCGTTTCTAGGGTGGTAGGGTGAGGTATATGCTCTTCAAGGGGGGCGCCTCATAACATCAGCGACACAGCTACCGTTGCATGCGTCTTCTCGCGTTACGTAGTGCCCTGTGCGTTGCGCTGTTGGACCCAGGTCGCCCTGTAGATACGCGAGTGTTCCTCGGGCTACATAGCACGGAATGCTTGTGTCCCGTGTGGGAAATGGGAGTTGGAGAAGAGGGCTGCGTGAGTTTGCCGGTGTCGGGAGGTAGATGAGAGGGGGGTGGGTGGAGTCCTCTTTGAGGCTCCAAAGAAAACATAGACCTGCTCGATTGTGATGCTGCGGAACAATGTGTATTTTCTGGATGGACCCGGGTTGGACGATGACTACAGTAGCTGCAGTAGCTCCAGTAGCTAGAGTAGTGTACACCGAAGGCAGACAACTGCTACGGTAGGGGAATGCCCTCATTTTTAATTCGAGCAGCGCAACGAAAAAAATCCGTGGCGGTGGATTTCGCGACCCCCCCCCCCCTTCACATCCACAAAAATTTCGATGTGTGTGAAGAAGCACGCCTGCCATATATCTGGCACTCCATTCTAAGACTAGCAAATCCATAGGGCAGCTACTTGCGTTAGTGGTTCTGAGCCGCTGAAACAATATACCTTTACAGCAGTGTTCCCTTGAGCGTAGCCTTGGTCAGCATATCGCAACAATCTTCAATGCAACAACCCCACTGGCATAGCAGGTGCTTCGACCCCAGCGCCACTGCCTTAGCAGGTACTTTGGCCTCAGTTCCACTGATTCGCACGTTGGAAAGATCGTTGATTCCCACTTGATGATCTAGATATTTCAGGAAGACCTGTGTGGTCCAGCTCATGTTACCGGGCAGGAGCCGCACGATCTGCATGATCTATTAATAGTACGTGCTTCCGAGGTTGGATCTATACTCCACATATACATATCCTGCACAGCATCTCATAACGGCAGCTGTAGGATCTGTATGATCTGTATGATCTGCATGATCTCGATGATATGTATGATCTGTATAATCTATATGATATATGTGATCTGTCTGAGGTGTGCACTGGTTGGGCAGGTACTTCGACCCCAAGCCTATTGACTTAGCAACTACTTCCCCCAGCCCCACTGACTTGGCAGGTGCTTTCATCTCAACCCCGTCAATTTGGCAGGTACTTTGTCCTTGAGGGATTCGAGCTGTACGAGTACGATGGGCCAAACAGTTCCACAGCGCGTCGTATTGTAGACCTCAGGGGAACAGTCGCGCATGCCCAGATGGATTCCACTGAAAGCCATGCTACCAACCCTGAGGATCGTCTGTTCCGATTCAAGGTGCGAATTCCCATACACCATGCTGAGATACCCTAACCCCTCTTGTTCACGATGCAGACACGCGCTGCGGAAGAGACAGCACTTAGAGTCGAGGGGGATCTTAAACCACGCCACATCCTCGGGTTTCAGGCTCACTGTATTAATAGTCTATATGTTTGTTTTGATAGTCAATTACGCCGCCTTTTTAACACACTGCATTCCGACCCTCAACCACTTGGTGCCTAAGAGACAACGGGTGTAAACCTATAGTGCTGCACCCACAGTATCTCGTGATTCTATTTGGATTGGCCGTCCGCAATTTTTCAGCCGAAGTCTACACCTCGGCTTTGGGGCGCTGCAGTGGTCGATGGATCGTCGAAATTCAGAAGACACAAAATGAGACAAAAAATAACCCCCAACTGAACGTTTGCAGTTCTCTTCAGGACATCTGCACCACCCCATCACCCATCACTCATCACAACTCACTCCTCACAACCCACTCATCACTCACCACTCATCACTCATCACTCATCACTCCCCACTCATCACTCATCACTCCATTATTCATCACTCATCACTCATCACAACTCACAACTCACTCGTCACTCATCACGCATCACGCATCACTCATCACAACTCACTCCTCACTCATCACAACTCACTCCTCACTCATCACAACTCACTCATCACTCATCACTCCTCATAAGCAACCACAGCCCGCGAAATTAAGCCACACTCACTATAAGGTACGTGACGGCGTCGGGTGCAGCGGGAAGCAGTCGCAGGCAACTAGAAATGACTCACGAGGTGATTTTTTGAAGTCAAAGTTGCCAGCCAGCAGTACCCAAAAATCGATAATTTGCTCCAAAATCCACGATTGGACACGTTTGCGAGTTTTTTTTTTTTTCTTCGCACACTTCTACTTTCCCGCTTCTGGACAAGCCATGGTCACAGGTGTCGTCCCTTCTCCCCCCCGGTTCTTGCCTTCAATTTTTATCGCGCATAGGGTTCAGCAATCCCACAGCTCGTCGATTTTTCATCGAGTGTTGCTAGCTCACGCTCTCGCGTTTTCCGCAAGTCAATTTGTGCGCAAAAAAAAGTCTCCACGAATTTATACGGGTATGCACTCGGGGGGATTCGAACTTACGAATCTGACCTATACCAGGCTCGAGGATCACCTGATACGCCACCGGGGCGACCTAGTATGTACCACCATGGCTACAGCACGTACGAAGCGACGAGTTTCATCAAAAGTTAGCTGGGGTTTTCGCGGATCGTTTCAAGCAATATGCGTTCGTACTCAAAAACAATGCGGACAAGGAAAATTCGTTGCCGTTTGAAGTAGTAGTCAAACATTGTGCTAGAAAAAATATTTGACAAATGCAAAAGTTTTTTTTGCCCGAGAAGAATAGTATCTTGCTTGCAAAACTTTTCACTCTATTTCGAAGTCGTTTTCTTTTTTTGTCGAAATGCCTTCTCGCGCCTACTTGTCCGCAGACATCCGACGCGGCCTAAATATGTGTCATGGTCCTCACTTGAGGAGCTGTGTATGTACACCGACGTACACCAATGTATGCCCATGTATATGACCCCAAATGTAATCGATTTTAAAGAAAATAGAAGTGCAACCTGATGAACATCCCCATGGTCTATTAGTAGCTACTAGGTATATAACGATAAAAACAATCATATTGCCAAACGCTAACACCGTTCGAAAGATTTGGAGTAGGTCCTCAGTTTAGAAACCCTGTGAGTCCGAACTGCTTTCGCCAAAAAAAGATACGCCTGTCATACCACGCGCTTATATGAAACACTCGTCGCCATGTGGTCGTCATGGGACACACTGTGTTCATCCCCAGGTTTCCTAGGTAGTTGGATACATGGATCTTGTGGAGGTATAACAGGTTTATGGTCCTGCTGTAGATCATCGCACACGGCGATCGGTCTCCCATTTTCTCTTTTTAACGGTGGGACTCTGTCCCAACGTGCTCAAATACGATGACGTCTCTCTCATGATTGTGTTTCAAGTTGATAATCATCTCGGCTCGGGTACTTGAGCGATGCTTACCCTGAGCTAAGTATATTCGTCCACGCTCCTTTCACCACAGTACTGCCTTCCTTCCTCCGCCTTTTGCCCATCGTGCTGGTTCCTCCTACAACGCCGCACAGCTGGTCAGCCCCAAGCATCGTGTGCTGCACGAGCTAGGCGCAAACACCGCCGAAGACCGCACTTTTTGGATGGAAATCTTCACGAAGGCGTCGCGGTTTTCGATGGGATCCGGGGATGGGCAGGAGGAGGCCCCGAGCAAGCCCTCTCTTGTGACAACAAAGGCGGGGGTTGATGATGGCCCGGGAGGAGGAGGGGGAGGAGGAGGTGGGGGGGTGGGGGGAGGGGAGGGAGGTGGACGTGGCTAACGACGGGAAGGAATAAACCCCTGAAGAAGGTTAAGTATGGAAGGTTGTTGTACATTTTTACATTTTATTATTATAGAAGATGAGCAGCAAGAGGCTTTGGACAAGAGTTTCCTTGTAACAACAGGGGCGGGGAGCAGGGAGGGGGTCGTTAATGGCCCAAGAGGAGGAGGAGGGGGGGGGGGCGAGGCGGTGGGGGGGGTGGCGAACGGGGGGAAGGAATAGGGACTTGAACCAGCTGCACTATGGAAGGTTGCCGCGCTCGCTGCACTGCAGTTTGTGGCTGTGTGATGCCGCCCCAGCTGGTGTCTTTTTTGGTGCTTCGTCGTGGTGACAGAGAACTCCCGAACAAGTTACCGGGAAAACAACACACGCTCGATTGTATGCTTCCCCTCGTGTGGGCTACGTAGGTCATGATGCCTAGGTTATGGTGTGTCAGACTGTTCGTGACGGTGGTAACGAAGAAAGACAGTAGACCCCACACATGTACTATGACTACGGCTATCGGTACTGCATTGCGGACGCATGCCATGGCAGGTGTGCACCCCATTTTCTGAGACTCCTCGCTCGTGGAGGCCAACTCCTAACCCACCGCAAAACTGATTTTGAGGACCAATCCAAGTGCAACGCGATTTTCACTCCCATGACCTAGGTATCGAAACATGTAACAAAACGCAAAAAGTATCGCATAGTCCCTGCCTTGAGGGGACGCATGCTAGTAATAGTATAATAATACTAAAAATAGTACTAATATTATGGTAGAGGTGCACCAACCGTTGTTTCTATGTTCCGAGGCTCGTAACATTTTTTGACAAGACTAAGATTTCACCAGACGAACAAGCCCATGGCCTACTAATAGGTACACTAAAGAACATCATTTTGCAAAATATGAACTGAATTCCGACGATTTGGGGTCAGGGAGGGTCAAGAAGGGTTAAGGAGGGTTAAGAGTGTTTAAGAAATCTTGTCATTCAGAAACCGTTTCAGATAAAAACTAGATAAAACTTCTTACCTGCTTGTCGTACTACAACTGTAGTGTTGCAACTCCAAACTGACCCCATCGGTCAGATATGTTTTTGCCAAAAAGAGGTACTGTACCCCTAACACCTCTATTGTCGTAGCACGCGCTTGACCTGTAGCCTTGCCTTCATGGTAGGCGTCTTTCGTGAACTCACGGACTCCATAATGAACTCGCAGGCGGCTATCTACTCCTACGACGGTGTGGTGGACACCGTATGAAGAGTGCGAGGGGACATGTCCGATATCCCGGGGCGAGAAGGTGGCGAGGGCGGGCCGGACGATAGGCGATCAAGCGAAAACTTAAAACGTCGGGCAAATCAGTTTACCGCGGCCAGCGTGGCTAGAACTATTAATTACTTGTTTCGGGGTACGTAAATTAATCCAAAGCTGTCAGAGCTACACCAGTCATCGTATTTTTTTACAGGGGGTGAGCTATGGGCGACAGATGCGCTTGCTCGTGATCACTGAGTGACCGGTTCCGTCCATGAAGCGATTCACAGATATGTTTATACGTATATCGCTAGGCGTCAGATATCTGAAGCGATACAACGCCCTGGGCGAGAGGGAGTGCCAAGGAGGACGTAGGTGTGTACAGGAAGAAGTAGTACCCCTTACGCGTAGGGAGTCACCCCAATAGCGCTTGGCATTACTGGAAATTTTGGATTGGTTGTATGCATGACCGATACGTAACTATGTTTTGGTCTGTTTTTTTTGTACGTGATATGGTGTCTGTTACTTCTGGTGTCTATTTTTTTGGTTTGTTGCCGAAGTTGGTTGGGAGTAATGTCGCTGCCTAGCGGATTGTACGTTTGCGGCAGGATACATATGCCATATACGGTTCGTTCGAACGAGGTTCAAGTTGGAATATGCTAATGTCGGGTATCGTACAGAATTATTTCTACAAGTATCAGGGAACATGTAGTGGCGATTACCTTTGTGTTTTGGACAAGCAAGTGCTGGAGCTATAGGTCCATGCTTAAAGGTCAATTTTGGTGTTTCATCTGCTCTGACAACGTGTGACGGTTTTCAACCACGCGTCGTGGTGGCAATTTTGTTTGAAGTCCCTGTAAAAACGTCGCAACGTCAGACGTCATATTTTGTGTTGTTCTACTCGTTCGTGTCTCGCGCAAGGTATGTGACAGAATACAGAATCTTCACGATACCCCAAAAAACTGACTGTTATATTTGTGGTAACTCGTCGGAGAATGATGCGGCACCCGCGCTTACATTGTGCCACTGTCGTAACCTCGCAGATGTTAAATGGGGAGGCAATGCCCGCGGGCCCACATACAAGGCCGTGAACGTACTTGATAACGTCAGCGGCCGCGAGGTGCCCACTACGCGGCTTGCCGAACAGAGGCCCAACTCGCATACGGACCGTGGGGCATGGGTTGGTTGTCTTCCGACGCATGCAACGGTAGAAGTGCACGCATTTTTTCTGTCCCCGCGAGATCGTAAAATATCAAGATCGTGTTGTCGTGACCTCCGGAAAAATCTCGGGCTATAATACCACTTTAGTACATCGAGGATGCGGCTGGAGTGGTCAACTGTCGCCGAACAAGATCCTTTGGAACACTGCGGGCAACATTTGCCAAGTACAATTATCTCTTCCCTTCCCTCTGTCCGTGTGGGCATTATTGTGCTTGAGTCCGCGACAGGGATAGCCCCTCTCTACACAATGGGGACAGTGTCAATCGAGCCAGTCGCTCCTGGAGACCCCAGGCAGATACGTGGTATATGCAACCCGAACATGCCCTTATCGTGTGGTCCTAGTCTGTGGTCGGAAGACGCAAGCATTTCTTGCGTGGTTCTGCGAATGGCATACTCGTAGCATTCCTCGGCGAACTGGTTGCACAAGGGGTAGACCGTTGCAGACACTGTCGCGCGCACGACGATCGCGTTGCCCATGAAGGGCTGCTGCGCGCTTGTTTCCACAGCGTGCAAGTATGCTTCAGCTCAAAAAAACTCTCGGCACTTCAAGGGCGGCGCACGCGTCCGTCCTTTGCCTATCATACGGATGCAACTGCGACTTTAATCCCTCCCTTAGGTCTCGTACGTCTTACAGCGCGCACCTCGTGCGAAATCCCGCTAAAAAAAATCGTCGTCGTATCGGTAGTTACTCAAGCTAGGAGGCGATTACCATTGGCGTCCTCCAACCACCACATCATCATGTTCTCCGCGCTCCCTCGGCGTCGCCAGCAAAATAAAGGCTGGCATGAAACCACGAATAGCAGACATGCGTAAAAAGCCGTACCAGGTCTAGAGTACGGAGTTGTACTTGCCATACCGGCAAAATCCAAACTCGTCTGTTGGAATTAATGTAGAGTGGGCGTATCTTGGACCGCTCAGATCGCACCATTTTTTCGATGTTATTATTTGGACGAAAACGGAACCTCCCGCCACGACCAGCGGGAAACTCTCACCCATAATTACACAACCCTCACTATGTTGGAAGCGAGAGACCGATGCGGCAGGGCATACATATGCAGAGGGAGTGCCTGCCCCCCGCCAAAAACGTGAAACGCGCTTGCTTCAAAGATAATATCCCTGGCACCAAGAGTCACCAACACTTTCACCCTTTGGCTGGCAACAAACATCAAATCTACCCGGGCACTAGACTAAACACCAAACTACAGGTTTTAGTGTGTTACACTCGGCCCTACGCTCTCGACAACGCGCGTTTTCTCTTGCTTGATATGTCGCCTGAAATATTTGCTTGCCCGGCATGTACGCTGTACTCGGCGGCTTCGACTGCTGTCCCATTGTCCCCGTAGTCCAGTCCTGGTCCGGTGGTGATCATGATGAGGAGATGAGACAAAACTGTCAGTTTCGTCCCCTTCAAAAACATCCTTCTAAATCTCTACGTAAACTACGATAACGGCGAAAGCATGCGACTTCGTGGGACACCGGACACCGGACACCGGCAGGGTCGCAGCGGCGTGGCCGTGAGGGTGGTGCGAATGGATCTTGACGATGAGGACTCGGAGTGGCTCGAGGCATGTATGTTGGCCGTTGACAGTCTCCCTGTCGCGAACTTGGATGCTGCTTCCAAGATAAATTCAAACAGACCAGCAAGCAACGGCGTCATCAACAGCAGCAGCACCAGCAGCACCAGCATCAGCAACAACAGCACCAGCACCAACAGCGGCAGCAGCAGGAGCAGCAGGAGCAGCAGCAGCGTTGCGGAGAAGGGCACTACGGATAACCATGGCAGGAGCTCGTTGCTACCCATCCCAGTGCCCGTCGCGATGCAGCCAAACAACGCCAATAGCAGCAACAACAGAAGCAGCAGCAACGGCAACAGCAGCAGCAGCAGCAGCAGCAGCAACAACAACAACAGCAGCACTACGAGTAGCGACCGCAGAAGTTCGTCATTTTCTTCTGCTTCCTTTTCGGCTCCACCATCAAACCGTATGGGCGCACCGATGTCTAATTATATGGCCCCTTCTGTACGAAAGAGCGGCGGTGGCCGTGCAGCAAGCAGCAACACGTATCCGGCTTTCAGCAGCCGACAGCCCACGAAGGAAGGCGGAGGATCAGGTGGAGCAAGAGCGGGAGGTACCGGCCCTGCTGCTGCTTCATGGAACAGGGACGGTCCAAGAGCGTTGACCTCGAAAGCAGGAGAGGGGTTTCGCAGGGTTCGAGGCGTTGGGGTCAATGTGAGAGAGCTTGCACTTGTCGTTATTGTTGTTGTTGTTGTTGTTGTTGTTGTTGTTGTTGTTGTTGTTGTTGTTGTTGTTGTTGTTGTTGTTGAAGTTGTTGTTGCTGTTTTGTCGCCGTCGTCTTCATCGTCGTTGTTTATCGATGAGCATCGACACCCCACGTCTCTCTATATTGAAACCCACTGCTGCTGCAGACTACAGTAGGGCATGCCGTATAGCAGGGTGTACAATAGTACAGGACATTGGGTTTATGTTTTGGCAGAGGGTGGGTTCTACGCTTATAACGCCTCCCGGATTTCTTATTTCCCTGTAAAGATCAACCTGCCTTTTTTGCTACCCTGCGTCTTGCTTGCTGTCTTGCACTGTACGAGGTATGCCTGAAGTCTAGTGGCGAACATCGAAACACCACGACCCCACGTCTCTAATGTAACACAATTGAAACCTACTGTAGCCTGTAGACTATAGACTAGAGATGCTACTAATGGTACCTGGTATAGACTAACAAGGACCCGTACGAAACGCTCGCAGCGTGATCATGCCCGTACTGGTGCACACTCACCCCGGACGCTTGGTATCACCGCCCTCGTTGCTTGCCACGTCGCTATACCTCGCCTCCTTGACGTTTAAGAGTTTTCCTGTGGATCCGTCGGCTTGCTCGGCCACTTTTCGCCATGCTCCACACTCTTGCTTTGTCGCACCCTCAACAAGAGCGACACGCACCCATTAGAATCGTACGACGCCGCTCTTGCCCACCTCGTATCACATATGCCAGTAGACGGCAATGTCGGCTTGTGACGGCCGGCCGTCTAGATGCGTCACACTGTTTTGAGTGTAGGAGTTCCTAATGGTGTGTTTGACGGCCCCCAAAACCGCCGTCTCCTGGCATGTTTGCCTCGCATGCTCCGGTTTTTGCACCCTGATGATAATGGTGATGGCATGCAGTGCAAGTCGGACAAAGGCAAGCCACTATTGCCCTTTCGCCCCTCGTGTGTTCCGGCCGCAGCTTGTGATGACGTAAACCCCCCGTATCCTCCGGTTTTGCAGCCATACAGTTGCGTGCCCCCCTCGTATGTGTCGGTTGCCGCTCGCGATAACGTGCCCCCTCCCCTCGCCGCTTCGCGCTTGGTGCAAGCGCTGTCTGCCCGGTCGGTTCGGTAAAACCCGGCGTGCACCGTCCCAACATTGTAGGGGTGCGAGGGTCTATGATAATACCATTACGGTTGTGCGTGAAATGCGTGCACGCCCCCCTCGTATGATCCGGTTTCAGTTGATGGTAACGTGCCCCCTCTTGTGCTCCGGTTTTGCAGCCTGATGATGACGACGCGCGGTGCAAGTCAAACCAAGGCGGGCTGGATCCTTGCTGGAAGTGCGGGGAAGCTTCGAGGCTCATGGAGTTCGGGAATGATCGGTGAGGCGAACATCGAACATCGGTAACAGAGGCAGGAAAACGGAATATGGTGAATCATCGTGTTTTTGATACCTATCTTAAAGGTACAGCAGAGACAACCCTAACCCTCTCCTTCTATTGTATTTTCTTTCTTTATCTCATTTTCCTTTTTTTTTCTTCGTTCTTTCTTTTCCTTGTGTTGTGTTTTATTTAATTCGTTACTTTTTTATTTCTGCGTTTCATTCTCTTTCTCTCCCGCTATTTGTCTAGTTTACTATTAATAGGCTTGTGTGTGGTTTGTTTTCGTTTGCAGTACGTACGTGGGCTTGGCTTTGCGTTGTCAAGTCTCCTTTCTACATTTTCGATGCTCGTAGTTTGTGGCCACGGAGCTTACATCCATCTAGGATGAAGAATCAGCACGAAACAGGGGGTGCTGCCGATGGGTAAAATAATGGGTGAATCAAACGAAAACACACACAACCCACTCTTACCTATCGAAATCTTGGCATCCCACCTTCTGGCGGTTCATAGATCACCCCCCACCCACCCCCTGTCCCCATACGCCTCGGTATCATCGGCGAAATAGGTTTTACGGCTGCAGCGGCCGCCCTCTGTGCAAAGCGACCCGAAGGGGCCGCAAGAACGGCGCTATTATTGAGCTTGAGGTGGAAGAAAGACAGCCGCACGCCTCCTCGGCGTGTAGCCGTTCGAGTCGCGGTGCCTCAACCTCCGACAACTCAGAGGAGTCGGGTATAACTAGGTACTGTTCAGCAGCATCGAAACGTGTCTTAGTTCCAAACCATAACGGCATCAGTAGGTACAGCAGCTCAAGAAGCGTGTTGATACCAAACCATGGCGGCACAACTACTTTAGGTACAGCAGCTCGAAATATTGGCGGAAGAAGAACAACATAACGCCTCCTCAAGATGTAAGCCTTCCAACACTTGTGCCTTACCCTCCGACAATGTAGAGGACTCCTGCATGTATCGTACAGCAGCATTAGACTAAACAGTTTTTTAGTGCATCAAAAAATGTGTTTGTACAGAACCGTGGTGGCAAAACTGGGTACGGCAGCATCGAAAAGGGCCTTAAATGCAGAATCATACCAGATACAGCAGCACCAAAAAGTGTCTTCGTGCAGAGCCGTGGCGGCACGACTTGCTACAGCAGCGTCAAGACCTGTTTTTATTGATAGTGGCCGGGGAAAGACAGCCTCCGAACACCTGTGCCACAACCTAGACAATGCAGAGAACTCCGGCATCACTGCATGGCACAGCAGCATCAAAACGTGTACTAGTACATAATCTTTGTAGCATGATTATGTACAGCGGCATAAGAAAAGGTTCTCGTGCAGCTTCATGCTAGGTACGGCAGCATCAATGAGTGTCCTAATACCGAACCATGGCGCCACAACTAGGTATCATACAATAGTATCAAGAAGTGTCTTGGTGCAAAACCATGGCGGATGTGGCGAGGTATAGCAGCAAATAAGTGTGTTAGTGCAGACCGGTAGGGGCGTGACTAGGCAAGGCAGCATCGAAAACAGTCTCAGCGCAGAAACAAGGCACTGCGGAACCACAACCCGCACGTGCTGGATGCCTGCTCACCATTCATGTGTGTAGTATTAACGTTACCCGGTATGCCATTCGGGGCTTCAGAGGAAAAACTGCCGAACGTGAATGGCGATAACGCGATTGCACCTTCGGCCACAAGAGGCAGCCTGGCTTGCCGGGGTAGACAGGATGCATCCAAACTGCAATGCTGCTGGATATATGGCGCGTGCACGGCGTCGTGATAGTCGTACTGCTTTTCCTGACCACTTGATGAGATAGCGCTCGTCATTTTTTGTGTTGCTATGCCGCTATGGCATAATCAAGCCCCCAACAGGGTTGGTAGTTGTCACGTTACAGCAGAGCCCCCCCAGCACAGCGGTGGTATACCACCGCAGCATGGCCGCCTGATTGGGGCAAGCCGCCTTATTCAACCCTGGCTATGAGTGCAATTCCGCAGTCGTGCCAAGCGATATTGACCGCCTTGTATCGGGATACCGCCTTCTAGCCCTTACTAGCCCGTACTCAGACCGCCTTATTGGGGGACCCTTTCTAGACTGCTGTATAGCACTGTACAAGGTTTTGGGCAAACGCTACACACGTAGGCCCGGTGCGTACCGCCGATATGTGCCCCATTGCTCTCACTTGACCCGATTTTGCTTCCTGGTAAGAATGGTCCCACACGTCGTACAGATCACCGATGATCTATCCCCACATGATGGTATAGATATTTCAGGGAAGTTCTGTATGGTCCAGCTCATGTTACCCAGTGGGAGCCGTGCGATCTGCATGATGTAGCAAATGTGTCCGGGGTTGGATCTGTCTCTCTACCTGGTACATGCAGATCCTGCACAATAATTCACAACGGCAGGATACAGGATATACTGTAGATGATCTATATGATTTATATGATCTATATCGTGATCTGTACGAGGTGTAAATGGTTCCAAACGAGCACTACAACTGTCAATAATCGTTACGAAACGACGACCTAAATTCGCGAATTGTGTTATGTTGTTACGAATCAGGACAATAAAAGCTAAGAAGAAAAAAAAACAAGAAAAATGGAATTCTCGATTCGCCACAAGAGCGTTTCTATAAAAACCCAACGCTAACCCTAACCGTAACCCTATTTTATAACGTCATTAATCGTGATTTTCGTCACCAATCGACCTGTTTTGGCGTTTAGTAGGAACAACTCCCAGTCCTCCGCTTAAGCGTTTTTTTATTGTTCCGTACTGCATCCCGCACAGGGTTCGTTCCGCCTTCACCACGTCCTCGGTAAAGGTACCAGCAGGTTTTCGCGTTTATTTGGAATTACCTTGATTTCGAGTCGTGTTTTTTTTGCCACAAATTTCCTTTTTTTCCCGTTCATTAGGAGTAACTCTAGTGAAAGTCTTCACGTTTTCGTTTGTGGCTATTCTTATTAAATACCGCACCCCGTACACATTCGTTTTGCCCCCACCACATCCTCGATGTAAGATGCAATCCATGAATCTAAGTCCCCGCAGAACTGCTTTTTCACGATTTGATATATTTGTGTTCCGTAAGACCATGTAACTCTACTTCGTTCTTTGTGGATATGTTTTTTTTTTGTCCTTTACTGCACCCCGCACACCCACCCCTAACCCTAACCCTGACGACCCCTCACTCCTTCGCCACGTCCTGGATACAGGTGCCAGCTCAGCGTGAGGGTCCGAGGTGGTCACAACGGTGGCGTTGCAGAGGCAGCGTGGGATTTGTTGCGTCGGAACGGTATCGTGCCGACACACGGCGGGAGCCACGCAGACGGATCTAGCGGAAGCCCCGCTGCGGGTGGTGGTGCTGACGCTCATAGAGCGCAGGAACTAAAGGCGGTGCTTGAGCTCGGCCAGCGGGACTCTGTTCGGCGCCTGGCTAACAAGGTAACTGGTTCAGGCTGATACCAGGTAATGATTGGTTTAACCGGCGCCTTCCGGTGTCTAATAGTTTGGCAAGGGCAGCGCTGTAGCACCGTGAACATATTCATACCAGTGATACTCCTCCATGTTAGATTCGCTTTTCTCTGATTAAATGGCCGCTTCTGTCCGACTATAGTAAAGTGAGCATGTTGATACCAGCGTTTCTTATCTATCTTCGCTTCGCTGTCAACCGCGACCGAAATCGTTATATTAAGGCGGCATTGGAGGGTGTATCTACGACCAATTCCCAGCAGTATTTTCGGGTCTCACCCTCGCCCGTTAAAATCCGGTTTTCGTTGCCCAGGCTGGCCTCGCGTACCGGGACGTACCTCAGTCGACGTACATCCGCTTCATGACCTCTGGGGCGGGAGCGTCGACTCACGGCGAGGGAAAGGCTAAACCGGACGCGCGCCCTCTCGAACCTCTTGGAGCTTGCACGGCAATGATGTATATGCTCCCGGCAGGACTTCGGCAAACGTTACTACCGTTCCAGCGGGACGGCGTGCTATACGGCTTGAGGAGGAAGGGGCGGTGCATCATCGCTGACGAGATGGGAACGGGCAAGGTGTGCGGAGCAAGCAAGAGTCTTTTTTTGGTTCAGAAGTGACAGAGGGTACGGCTGGGCGTAGGGAGGACCTCATGCCCCCTTTTCCTATACCGAGCGTATGCCCTTTTAACAGCGGGATTATATTTATATATTCTTCGCTGTATGTATGTTTAATCACCACTTTTACTCTCCAGCTCAATCCGTAAGAGGTTTGCCCTCAGCGACCTTCTGGACAAGGCATGGTCACAGGTGTCTTGTCTTTCCCCAGCGGGTACGAGCATGCCTTCATTTTTGTCGCCCACAGGGTTCAGCATTCCACTTTTCAGATTTTTTCATGCTCGTCGACTGTTATCAAATTCTGTATCTTATCAAGTTCTGTATCTTGTTGGCGCAGCGTAACAAACACTTGTATGGCGGTGTAAGTATTCGCGAAACCAGGTCTAAATAGGTCTCATTGGGATAGCTACTCGCGCGAGTGGCTCTGCGGCGCGGGAAAAACTTAGGTTTAAGATTCACTTGAGATTTCCTGAAGATTTCCTAAAGATTCCTCCCCCTAACGTGCTGAGTACCGCTCGTGATACCACAGGTATATAGTACAGTGTACCAGGTACAGCGTACAATATAGCCTTGCTGGGGGTTGGCGTTCGTTGGCAGCGACGCTGTAAAACACGCCTCTCACTACGTGTGCTAGCCCGCCGGGATGCCGTCTTTTTTTCTCCCTCTCGAGATCGTCTTTTATGTTTTGGCGGTAACCGGGAGTGCCGGTGGCGGTCGAGTTACATCGTGTTCTGCGGAGTGGAGAAGCCTAGGTCCGCGCAAGGGGGACGGTATCACATAGTGTGTACCAGTATATGGTAAGGAACCCACGCGGCAGTTCCATAGTATGCCCATTGCTGGAGGTGGCCACACCGGAAAACAAACTATTTCATTCGAAGCGGCCATCCATATGCAAAAAGGAACGCACAAGGTGCGGGAGTCCGCCTCACGCGGGGATTGAAGTGAGCGTAAATCGTATCGACTTTTGCCACGATGGGGAAAAATCGTGTTTTCAAACCTCAAAGATACAGATAAAGAACAAAAAAAACTACTCCGTACCAAAACGATTTTTGAGGTGGTCTTCACATTTTTTTCAGGAAATCCACATTCGCACGATACGATACGAACAAGTCCATCGTCAATGGTTGCGCTTTATGGTTTTGTCCGCGTGTTTTTGGTTTGTTTGTGCCTTTCCCCTTTTGGATGAGGCAGACTCTGCAGGCATTGGGTGTGATGGGCTGCTATAGGGATAGCTGGCCCTTGCTTATCGTCGCTCCGGCTAGCATGCGTCTCATGTGAGTGTACACACCGTCGTCATGAACGACGCACGGATCCGTTCATACTTGGCATATGGCTTGGCGCGCTTGCGTATTTTATGGTCGCATTCCGGCGTCCAGCTTGACCGTTCTTGTGGATTTTTCGTTGCCGCAGTGGGTGCATAAATGTGCGCCGAGTTTTGCGGATTTTTCGTTGCCGCAGTGGGTGCATAAATGTGCGCCGAGTTTTGCGGATTTTTCGTTGCCGCAGTGGGTGCATAAATGTGCGCCGAGTTTTACGGGAGAAAGTGTAAATGGTGATAAGCTTGTTTTGTCGCTCGCCTCGTTGTGTAAGCAGGTGTGTAGGCGTAGCTGTTACATCTTAGAATTCCTGTCAATTTCGTATCAATTTAGTTAATGTAACTATTAATAGTATACTATTAGTCTAATAGTGTATTGATAGTATATGACTAGTGTAATAGTATACTATTAATAGTATATTAAAAGTGTATTAATGGTATATTAATAGTGTACTATTAGTATATTAATAGTATGTTGATAGTATGCTATTAATAGTATAGGTGTACTATTACCAGTATTGACACATGCTACAGTAGAGGCACGCCGATTTTGTTTATGGCACTTCTCTACGATGAATAGTATACCCATACTATTAAAAGTATACGTATACTATTAATAGTATGAATAGTATACCTCACCCCAAAATTAATAATGTCCTGTTGAGTAAAATTAATTATACATCACCCCATGAACAATCCCATTGACCTAAGCATACCAACAAAAAAGTGTTACTAGTATGTCGTATAGCGTATAGCGTATAGCGTATAGCGTATAGCGCATAGCGTACAGCGTATAGCGCATAGCGCACAGCGCATAGCGTAAAGCGTTTAGCCTACAGCGTATAGCGTATAGCGTATAGTGCATAGCGCATAGCGCATAGCGTATAGCGTATAGCTTATAGCGCATATCGTATATCGTGTGGCGTATAGCGTATAGCGCATAGCGTATAGCGTACATCATTCCGAACATGTAGGATTAACCCCTTTACAACTGGAAACCCGTTTTTGGGGACAAATTTACTTGGGTTTAGTATAGGTAGGGGTTAGGGGGCTCTAGAGGGGTTAAGGAGCCCCGTCATCGCCCAAAATGTCATTACCAAAAAGGGTTTTCCTATCGTAACTCGCGTCTATTGTGCCGTGATATGCGTGGGTTGCTGCGACAAGTATGTACGTTATGAGAAAGGGACGGTGGTATTGTACGATGTTTGTAAGGAGTGCAAGAGTGTGCTCTGATTTTTCTGGTACCTCGAGTGTCGTTTATGGGCATATGTTTTTTTTCCACATGCTGCTTGCAGTGTTTTTCGCTACAGCGCCAGACTCCAGAAGCCGCCGTGAGTCCATGGATCACTTGCTAACCTAACTAACCATTCGGGGCTCCAAAAGGGAAAATAACAATGACGATCACAGCATCAGCCGCGCCCGATCACGCTGGCTCCTGAGTTAGGAATGCTTTTTTTTTTTTTTTTTTGTGGAACTGCGATGCAAGGAGTTGCAAAGCACGCTTGCAGCATGAACGATGGTAGGTTGGTTGTGCTCGTTAGCGCCGGGAAGAACATTAAACAGAAAAGAATGCCAGCAAATCGATGTAAAGATTATTCGGGGCATGTATTGTTGTTGTATTGTTGTTATACTATTGTTGTACTATTGGTCTCCCACCGGGTAGAGGCATAAGGAGCGGATGAATGTGGCTACATTCTCACTGCAGATGTGCTCAGAGTTCAACATCCTAATAATGTAGAGTACCTGGGATGCCAATGGCCCGAACCTACACGTACTGACGATTGATAAAGAGCCTATAACTGACAGGTCGCACGCTCCCACACGATTGTTAGGCTGCCTTTTGTCCTCTGGTCTGTCGCTGCGGTGTACATCGGCGTACTGACGATTGATAAAGAGCCTATAACTGACAGGTCGCACGCTCCCACACGATTGTTAGGCTGCTTTTTGTCCTCTGGTCTGTCGCTGCGGTGTACATCGGTCCCAAAACGCCTTAGTGTGTTTTGATAGCCAGCGTTTGGCCTCAGTAACACGTTAATGTGTGTGGTGTTTTTCAGGTGGGCGGAGGAGGTGGAACACTGGTACCCCTTTCTGCCGCCGAGCGACGTGCACCTAATCAAGGGGAATAAAGACAAGCTCTACCTCTCCACCCTTAGCCGGTAAGGCCTTCATTCAGCCTAAAATGATCCTAGTCTAGTTCCAAGTGCTTTGGTCCCACGGCGAGACCTTGGTTCACAAGATATTCGGCTAGAAATAAACTATTGCTTGCCAAAAGGTAAAGTTACCTCGAGTATGACCGCAGGATATGGTTGAAAGACTGACAAAACAAGATAGTATAGCTGTTGCTAGGAGCTCATACAGCAATATGTTTGTGACGATCGTGAATTTGTGTGCCTTGGAATATTTTGTGGTGGCCAGTGTAAGGCAGTAAGACAGCATAACTATCCCCAAGAACTCGCGCAGCATCAAGATTGGAACTGTCTGTGGATGGTTAAAAGTCGCCGGTCCTACTGCATTTGGTCTCGAGACGCTGGGCTAGAGCAGCTGCGTGCCTGTTGTAGTACAGCTGTCGCTAAAACATCGCGCAGCGTGATTTTTGTAACTGTTGTCAACTTGTGTGGTGGGTGGGGGGGAAAATGCCTGTTCTGCAATGTTCAGTCTCGAGAAGCTGGGCTAGAGCAGCTACGTGCCTATCGCAGCGGGACCAAGTGATCTGCCGACCCAAAGTTGTTACTTTTCGGTCTTTTTCCAGTAGGCGTCGGTCGTATAGTCCGGCGTCAGCCATTCGAGGGGTCCCTTTTTTTTGGTAATGTGTACATTTAAAAACTCGCATTTGCTTGTAGGTCTGCGACGCGTTCCACTGTTTTTCTCTCGTGGTGCCGTCCAGGCACCTCTGGCCTCGCGTGGTGGTGGTGTCGTACTTCATGTTGAGAACGTTGGCCGACAGCGTAGGCAAGGGCGACTGGAAGGCGGTGAGTTTTGGCGACCTGAGAAAGTAAATCAACATACTCGTATAACGCGCAAAAACGCAGAAACACCCAATTTCTCTATATTATACCTCAATAAAACATTTTTTTTCACGTTCATGCGTTTGCGGAGGCGGGAACTTTGTTTGCAGACAAACCTATGCTATGGTATAGCACGCAAGAAAACACCTCCTCTGGGATGATTTTTTTAACCGATGTTTTCTGAAATGGCCGAAAAACAACGGATAAAGCAAAACCCAAACATGGTGTTTCAGCAGCAAGAAATCTCGATCGGCTTCGATTTTGAAGCAATAGCTTCAGCAGCACGAACGAACGCCATCGGCAGTTGAGACGCGGGGGGATTTTCTGTTCTTTTATCGGGGGTATCCCTGTTTATGCAGAGTAGACCAGCAGCGTGGCGCTGTTTTTTAGGCATGACGCAATGCGTCCGAGTTGTCGTGCTGCTATGTTGTCGCACCAAGCAGGCGATCGGATGTGACAACCTTTCGAATTGAACGGGCCCCATCCAGTTCCAGCAAAAAGTACTGTAGCCGAATACAATAGTTGTGATGTGCGGAGCCCGCTCTGTACGTGCATCTGTCAACAGCACGTTATCGCCCAAAAAAGTTTTTCGGTCGCAGCGTTCCGTACCGCGTGCCATCTCAATAGGAGCATCATGTCACCACAATGATACCTTGTGAGCTGTTTTGCCACACTATTGATAGTAATGTTAATAGGGTACCGTGCTTGCCACGATGGTGCACGTTACGAGTCTTAACATTGTACTACTAATAGTCTTGTGTGCCGTATCGTTAGTTGTTTCTTACCTGGTATTACATATTGCGCCCGTTTTGCTCGTGTTTCCAATCAATCTCAGGTGATTTTCGACGAGAGCCACACGATCACGACTAAGGTACGAATTTATGTTGGCGTGTTTATTGGGTATTGGGATGTTGGGCGGGGCTGTGAGTTGTCTGACAATATTAAGACGAACAAATATGGCTATTGGTATATTTTTATTTTGCTAACAAAATAGTATCACTAATATTTTGCTATTAATAGTAGGAAATTATACTGTTTACTATACTAATAGTAAGTTATACTAATACGGTGTCAATAGTATAATATGCTAATATATAGGCCGCCCACTATTACTAGTTATCCGATGGGTGGCGGGGTGTAACCAAACTACTCGAGCTATCAATAGTATTTGTTCATAAGCATCACGCGTCGAAATACAAACGCGTCAGTCGGATGCAAACACGCAAAATCCCGCGACTTGCCGCACAAAAAAACATTGTGATACACTGTGATGCCTAGCCAACTAGCACCTAGTCGGCGATTTTTTGCCAGGAGACTCACAGCCCTATCAATAGTACTTTTGGTGTAGTGGCAGGTTGTTGGTGGTCAAACTCCGCATCGAAAGCAGTCCCGAACAGATGTCACACCCCACCACATTAACCCCTTCGAGGGCCGTGGTTAGCGATGGAAAGGACGACGAATGCGATTTTTATCGATCGCCGACTGTGAGCGTGCAGCAACGACAGTATTACCATATCACCGTGTTTACCATGTAAGTATGACATATCACCTTGTTTACCATATCGTCGAAAGCAGTCCCGAACAGAGTATCGGTACTACCCAGTCAGGTACCACCCAGCCAGATATCACACCCCTCTACATTATACCCTACGGGGGCCATGGTTGACGACCAGAAGGATGACCAATGCGATTTTATGGATCGTCTACTGTGAGCGTGCAGCAACGTAAGTATCACCATCTAAGTATCGCTATATTAGTATCACCATGTAAATATGCCGATGTAAGTATGACACGTGCCACGGCAGAGATGCAGCATTGTGTGTTTTACGAGGCACCTCACGTGAAGGAGCTTCTGTATCCAACAAACTTTATTTTGAGTACGAAAAGTGAAAGTGCAACTCGCTGACCAAAAACATGGGATATGTATACCAAAAATGATGTTGCAAAAAATAATGCATGTCATTCCGATGACTTTTGGTCAAGGCGACCCGTCGTTCACAAAAAATTTCAGCCAAAAAGTGGTATACCTCAATACCTTTGTCGTAGCACGCGTCTGTGTTGATCTGTGTTGATCTGTGTTGATCTGTGTTGATTATTGCTGTACAGCTACAGCTCTTTACATGGTACATAGATATCTCGGAAACGTTGCGTACCCCGGCAGTCTGGGGTTCTTGGTGTGGCCGGTGCTGTAGTCAAGCCATTTTTTGAGAGGTAATTTGTTTCGACACTGTTTGCCCCTTCAAGTCCCAAGGCGATTAGATGGTATACCCCGTGCGAACGATCCATTGCGTGAAGCATCTCAATCTGCACCAGCTGATGACGTCTGTTGCGCGATGTTCTGCGGCAACAGCTGGGCGACGAGCGCGTGCAGTCGCAGCAGGTGAAGGTGTGTTTGGAGGTGGCAAAGCGGGCGGAGCGGGTGGTCATGCTGTCTGGTACCCCTTCGATGTCCAAGCCCTTCGACCTCTTCAACCAGGCAAGGCAGACAAACAACCTGTTTTTGTAAAAAATCATAAAACTAGATGGGTGGATGCGAAGAACGCACACGCACCTAGAGCTGCGATATCACGGATTTTGTCAAAACTCATCTTTGCAAGCTGCGCGTGTTGCTTGGATCGTTTTGTGGCACCCTGTGCTGCGGAGTCAAATTACGGTTGGTACGGTAGGCACGGTAGGGATTGCACATTTGCGCCCTAATATTTGTGTTTGACTGAGGAGCCATCTAAACCGATATATTTTGATCCGTTGTAGATTTCACAATATTACAATGAACAGTGTACCCGTTTTAAGACCATCCGGTTTAAGACCATAGTAGAGATAAGACCAATAAATCGTTTTTAATACGTAGCTACTTGGAGCTCGTTTTTGGATCGTTCCTGCAGTAGTAATAGACAAGACCATGAGTAGAGATGGTACCACCTAAATTCGCATGTCACGACGAAAACACCACTTGGAATTGGTATAAACCCGGATCCAGTTTTCCCTCGCGCTATTGTAGTGCAATCGACAAGCATCAAAAGCTGAAACGTGCGAATGCTGAAACCTATGGGCGATAAAATAAAAGCAAGTACCAGGGGGGGGAAGGGAAGAAAGGAAGACACCTGTGACCACGGCTGTGACCATGACCTTGTCCAGAAGGTAGCTGAGGGTAAAGCCCCCTATGATATGTGCGAATTGAGCTGGAGAGTAGAAGTGATGACCCCCCGGAAAAAGGAAATGTGGAGGCACCTTCTACGATAGGCTATATAGCACCGAAATCGAACTGCTGAGTTGAGGATCCTGAGTTGAGTGGCACTCGGCTTCATCCGCTCATCCGACAACCAACTTGGAGAACCAGTGTCGTTAAGCTCGACGCACAAACCCACGGACTAGGTATCTCACGAATACAGGGAATATTGTAAGGTACACATTGCGCGGGGCTGTGCCCATGTGGGGCTGTGCTCCTAGCAGGTTCTCTATCAATGTGTGGTTGTGGTGTGGAGGGCACACCGAGGTGGCTCGGTACCTCGGGTCAGCACGGAACGGAGTCTGAGACCTCTGGTGACCTTGAACATGTGCGTAATGTAGCAGTACTGTCTAGGGGGAGGGCACCTGATATCCTCTGTTGGATCAGTACATATTGGATGGCTCACGAACACTCCGAATATTAGGGGATATTATAGGTATATTTCGAATGCAGGCACAGTGGTGCACCCATTGTAATACTCAAGACCACCCCGTGGCAAGCGGATTTAGGTGGTCTTATCGCTCGCTACTCATGGCTTTATCTTTCACTACTGCAGAAATGATCCCATTGCATCGTGGGGTCGGCGCTGTGTTGGTGTTTTACACTGCAGTAGGTCCTAGATATATCGAGAAGCAACGTTTTGTCCTCGCCCCTTGACGCACTTACCAGATATTGTCAGTGCACACATTGTCCCACGTTGATTCCACGTAGTTTTTCCCCAAACCACGTGGATGTAGTTGTAGAGTGGATGGAAACCATAACCTTGTGCACCTCGGTAGTATTTATGTGCTGCTTCGGACGCATGTTACTAGTACTACTAATAGTACGGTAGAGGTGACGTCACCATTTCATTTTCTGAGGCTCGTAACATGGTAACATCGTAACATCATGAGGAGGTGAGGAGCTCTGTCTACACCGCTCACCCAAAAAATGGTTTTGAGAAAAGTAGAAGTGCACCCCGATGACCAATCTCACGTCTTAGGTGTAAAAACGAACAATAATTGAAAAACAAGAAAAAACAGCGATACGGGGTTAACCCCTTTGCAACTGGAAACCCTTTTTGGGGACAAAATTGCTTGGATTTAGTATAGGGAGGGGTTTGGGGGCTCCAAAGGAGTTAATGAATTATGAAAACCCAGGAAAAGCAAAAAAAAGTGCTCGTGCTTTTATCGCAGCAGGCGTCGGCGGTATCACGTTTGGGTGCACAAGCCGGTTTTAATTTGTTTTGAACGCCCGCGTTGTCGGCGGATGCGCATGGTCTGAAGGTGGAGGCCATATTGCCGGGTCTGCTGGGCCAGGGACCTCTGTACAAGGCTAAGCACGCCTTCGCGTCCAACTACTGCGGGGGTACCATGTAAGTTGCCCTTCCTGTTTGGAGATATTGGTGATTGTCGCGGCACCTTTTGTACGCGACCGATCTGCCATGCATGCGAGCATGTCATTGGTGAAGGGTCGTCTCTAACAACCGACGCTTATTTGACCGAGGACGGCCATGAAAGCACCGCACCGTAGCGCACCTAGCGAAAGCTCGTTCCTTCGGTGTTTCTCCGTTGATGTAAGGCTCGAAGCTTGGCTGATTCATATCTTGATACGACGTAGCACTTCGTAAATTGATTGCGATAGGAAAAAAATAGGCGTAGCGATTTTCGACGAGGGAAAGAACGCTTTGGTTCTTCAATGTGCTGTTTTGTTTCTGGTGTTCAATACAGTGACAATACAGTGACCAGCCCTGTGACGACGCAGTATTGTCTGACATGGGCATAGTTATGTGTTATAAATGCAGGAGGACGCAAGCGTCGAGGAGTGGGGGTATAACTCGTGTGCCTGGGATCGCTAGAAGTGGCTATCCGGACGAGTTGCGCGTACTGCTCATGAACGAAGTCATGGTTCACATACCTAACCGATAAATAACCAATCGTCGACATATTACCAGGTACATATTACTACTTCGATGTATACTATTGGTGTAGTCAGTACTAACAGTTTGGTGCTTTGATGTAGGTAGGAGGACGCAGGTGTCCGGGAATAGGGGCATCTCTATAATGCCACACGGTTGTCTTACGAAGGCTTTTAAACACTTGACACAACATTGCAGAACTCCGCAAACTACGCCGTAAGAACTAACTACTTCGTTGCCTATCCCAACTATTAGCTACAAAGCCGGCGAAGCATAGTATGACAGGCTACGACGGGTTCACCACTCCATGCTCCTCCGATGCCTCGGATGGCGGAGACGGAAGCGCGACGACCACACCCAATCGTACGCCGACGCGCTTGCCAAGACAGCTTCCGAGAGCATAGAGGCGATAGTGCGCAACCGGAGGATACTGTTTGCTGGATTCGTAGCACGTATGGGGGAGGAGCGTCTGTCACAGAGGGTGATGTTTGGGGAGTTTGTTGGGGGTAAGGGCTACTCAGGGGGGCAAGAGAAAGACTGTCTGGCTCATCTGAAGGAGGGTATGTCGGTATTTGGAATGAAATTGGAAGGGTGGCCAAAGACTGCTCAGGAGGCTGGCAGATGGTTTCGACGGGTAGAGGAGGGAGCCGAGTTGTTCATGCGGAATTGGCATGAGACGGAAAGACGCAAAGCTGCAGAGCCACGCTCAAAGGCTGCGGCAGCGCCATCCACCGTCGGCATCTCTAAGCGGCCGAGGGAGGGGGGAGGGGGGAGGGGGGGATGGGGGGATGAGGGGAGGGGGGGATGGGGCGATGGGAGGAGGGGGGGAGGTGGGAGGGGGGGAGGGGAGAGGGGGGGAGGGGGGAGGGAGGAGGGGGGGCGGGGGGAGGGGGGAGGGGGTGAGGGGGGAGGGGGGAATGGGGGAGGGGGGAGGGGGGAGGGGCGAAGGGAGGAGGGGGGGAGGGGTGGAGGGGTGGAGGGGGGTAGGGGGTAGGGGGGAGGGAGGGAGGGGGGGGGAGGGGGGAAGGGGGGGCGTCCTGCCCGAGAAATTGAAGTCTGATTCTGGCCATCATCGTCTTGAAATTTGTGGGCCTTCCAATGGCCGTCACAAGATAGCATAAGACCACCATGACCTCTCCGCCATGTTGCGTTCTCTCCCCAGTGCCATTGATTATGCACTTGATACTCTCTATGAGCCCAATGCCGTCCTTAGCAGTTCCTCGGGTCTGCTAGTATGACATTTTTTCTCTTTTCCTTTCCTTGCTTCCCCTTCTTGTCTTCTCTTTTCTTGCTTCTCTTGTCTTTTCTTTTCTTTCCTTTCGTCTTTCGTTTTTCGCTTTCTTGTCTTTTCTTTCCTTTATCTTCTTTCCTTTTCTTTGTTTTTTTTTTTCCAATGGAGTTGCGTCTGTCGTGCGTATGCGTAGTGATAGGTACTACGTGCAATATATACGTGGTAAGTAGTCTTTCTTGGGTATCAAGCGGTATAGTCGGTTTTTCCAGGCGTATGCACCAGTATGGACCTGGCACATCGTTGGCTGACTCCCGATTTCATGTTATATGTTTCTGGTGGAGGCATGAATTGCGTCAGCTGTGATATATGCGTGTGTCACCTTTGGTTTGTTTGTGTTTTTTCCCTGGGGTATTCCTCAGCTCCAGAGTGACTGGAGCTTGTCTTGTGACCACGGACTTGATTATGCGAGTTAATGTGAGAACAACAACAGTATAACTTACTATTAGTATACTTTTGTATAGTCAGCCAACTCGCAGTCCTAGCAGCATACCTGGTAACGTTTTGGTTGATGTAGGAGGGCGCAGGTGTCGAGGAATGAGGGTATCTCTGTGATGTTTCCCTATTGCCTCACAAGACATTTTTTATGTTGATTGTTGTTTTTTTTAATGCCGGTGAATACGGCCTGATCCTCCAGGCCAAAACAATTTAATGAATTCACTCTGTTGCCTCACAAGGATGTGTTATTACCTGACGACTGCAGGAAGACGCAGTCGAGGAATGGAGGTATCACTCGCGTGCCCGCGATCTCTGGCAGCAGCTACCCGAATGAGTTGCATCTGCTGCTGAAGAACGAGGTCATGATCCGACGGCTCAAGGTCAACGTCGTCGATCAGCTCCCTCCCCTCAGGTTAGACTGTTAATCCTACCTGCCACCGTCGCTATCGAGAGCTCTAAAAGTCGTTTGTTATGGTGGTGATGTGCGATGTGCTATTGTTGGTGACTAATGGGCTACTGTGGTGCTGTTGGCTGTGCTGTCGGAATTGCATACCCCGTGCGAGGAACAAAACGTCGTGAACGTTCCCTGCCACAGGCTTCTGGTCGTGCTTGGGGTAAATGAACACCATCAAACTAACAGCACGCCACGACCGTAGCGTGTTATCTGCCATTCTTAGCCAGCGACGCGTACTCTGTTGCAGGGAGAGTTGAGCAAAAAGGGTCAAAGCATAAATACAGTACGATTGGCGCTAGGAACTTGTGCAAATGCCTGGTACACTTTTTCAATTGTCGACTATTTTCGTGCTCTTGTGCGTTGGTTCACTCGCAATAACAACGTTCCAAATGTTGTGGCGTTTGTGTTTCGTTTCAGGAGGATCGTCGTTCGGGTTGCCGAGCACGGATTGGAGCTGAAGAAAGCCCTGGAATCTGGTGAGAGGGACATCACCGGACGTACCCTGCTCTACAGAGTGCTGTGGCGGCATTTTATGTAGGAATATTAAAATGTAATGACATGTGTCATGCCATGCTGAAGCGGCACCATCTTACGTACGCTGCTCTATAAACTGCTGTAGCGGTATTTCTGTATATAATTATAATACATACCTTGTAGCATTTTGCGAAGTACGTTCATGTCATGCTAGAGGGGCACGCTGACGTAATCTGCTCTACCGACTGCTGTAGCGGTATGTTGACAGTGCTCCTATTATAGTCGAAGATGCAACTCAACTGCGCGTACGTACGCAACGCTCCTGTGTTTATTGTTGTGTTTAGTATTTCGATACATTGAATACCAGACAATGGATTATGCCATTTTTATTCCTATTCCGGCCTCTATACACCTGGCAGGCGGTTTCGATGCTGACCCCGAGAACTGCGAGGGAGATACTGCTGACGGGAACAGAAGCGGCGCAATCGGAGCGGAAGAGGCGGCAAGAAGAAGGGGGCGAGGGCGGCGTGGTGGTACGATGGGCGAAGACCAAAGGGCGGGGTTGAAGAAGGTGCGTGTGTTCTTTCGCAATAAACTGTTGTTTCTCCCGCTCGGTAACCAGCACAACCATTGTCCATGCCGACTATATACGCTAGAGCTAGAGAGGTGCAAGCTCTGTGGTCGCAAACTACCAAGCACATCCATCTCCCTGCCGATTATTCATGGAAGAGAGCTAGAGAGGTACAATCTCTGTGTCTCTGTGGTCACAAACTACGAAGAGGGCACGAGTGCGATGTTATGCCCTCGATCACAACATAGTGCACAGATCGAAATAGGCTTACGGCCATTCTGCTCTTTTCACCGCTCATCCGACTTGAAAAAAAGGCAGTTCGAAAGTACTTGTGTCACCAGGAGATATGTCGCAAAATGTCCGAGCGTGCCTTATGCTGGCGTGTTTTTTGCTGGGTAAGGAGCGTGACAAAACTCTGCTACCGTTCTCCCACCCCAATTATTACGTGCGAGCGAAGCGACATTCTAATTGCCGATGGCGCCAAAAACTGGGGTCTCGTTTCCAGCCTCGCGTGCCCGATTTTTCATGGTGCATGTCCCGCCCGACGACCTGATCTTCCCGTAAAGACCATGTTTTACCATGTTGGTATGCACACACCAACGCCTTGACGGCAAAGCTGTTTTGTTGGATTGGGTAGGGTTCGGTCGGAGCTGGGGTTGGGGCTGGGGCTGGGTTTTTGGTTGTGTTGGGCTGGGTTCGGTTGGGTTGGGTGGGGTGAGGTGGGGTGGGGTGGGGTTGGGTTGGGTTGGGTTGGGTTGGGTTTGGACTGTCATGCTTCACACTAAGGCACACGCAGTTGACGGCAATTGTTGTTAATATCCACCAGCGCGAGTTCCTAGCGAGAGCTGCAGCGTCTTTATCGTTATGCTCGAAGCGACCTCCACTTTTTCTACAGTAGTGTTATGCTCTTGAAAACTGCGGGCACCTTTTGTCTCTGTTTATGCGGAAATAAGTGATGGCATAAAGGACAATAGCCTAAGTCGTACGCTGCATGGGCCGTTGACGGGCACCTTTATGGATGGGGTCCGATGCAACCGATTGTGCGACGAAGCCCTCTTGTGTTGATGTTGATATTGACGTTGGTTGGTGTATATCAATGTGGAGGAATTAGCTGTAACTTGCGTGAGCTAGTTTTGCAGTAGTAACAGGGATAGGGGGATCCTGACTTCCACTCAGATGTTGCCATGTTGACAAGGCGACACGTTTAAGCCTTCGGGGGCTTCGGAGGGAAAAAATTGACCAAAAGTGACAATTTCATCCTTCACGCGAAGCAGCCCGGGCTGCTGTTAAAAGGTTAGGTGACGATGATTTTCCGGTCAAACTCCAATGCAAGCACCTGCAGGACATGCGCACAGCTTGTACTGCCGCGTGGTGCATGCTCGCGCCATGATAAGAACGCATTTATAGTTTTGTTTTGTCGCTGCTGAACATGTCGGGCCCAAGAGGGTTAGCTAAGTCTTTGCAGCTCTACAAGACACCGGTACGTGTCAATTTTGTAAGCATCTAAAGGTGTTGCTTTGAGTATTGCTTCGTGGGGTTTCCTGTTGCTTAGTTTGGCATGTTTAGTTGCTCAATTGGTTTATATATGGTGTGTAGTATAGCATACTAAAACCCATATGGATAATTATAAATTATATGGCATTATAGTATGGAAATGTTAAACCCATACGATATTTTTGTGCACTAGGACACGAACACTTTTTCGTGTATATATTTTCAATGGGAATGCTAAAACCCATACATGTAACTTGACCCATACGCATAACTTGCGAGAGGTTTAGCATACCATACCATAATCCATACAGCTAAAACAAGCAAATAAGCAAGGCCCTGTTGCTTTGGTTATGCTCACAATAAGTGAGCAAAAAAAATTGACTAAGCATACACATAAGTTGCATGGCGTTTAGTATACCATACTATAATCCATACAGCTAAAATAAGCAAATAATCAAGACCCAGTTGTTTTGATTATGCTTACAATAAGTAAGCCAAAAAGTCTTGATTAAACATGTTTTGGTAAGTTGCTTACCAACACTATTGTCAATACTCACTCTGATTTAGCTCTTCGTCAAGACCTTGTCAATACCGCGATGATGCGCGCACCGTGCGATGCACCGATAGGTATCAAAACTTGCTCTGCTTCGCAGTAGCGCTTCTCCAATACCGCCATGTTGCACGCACGGCCCGGTAGGACACCGACGCAGGAGATGTCGATATCCGACTGGATTGTGGATATTCACTTTGACCTGACCCTAACCCTAACTCTAACCCCAACTGCATCAAGCCCAATCAACCAAAGTCGGGAAACTCCCCTTCATCTAGTGCATTGCTGTGTTCCTCAAATGCTTTCTCGTGTATGCGGTAAGCTCTATTAAGTTGTAAGCTCCACTGACGAAAATGATGCAGGTGACGTCGGCATCCGAATGTATTGCAGAATTCACTTTTTGTTTTGTCTAACCTTGGCGCTAACTCGAACCCAATCAGGCCCACCGAACCAATGTAGGGAAAAACCCCTCCGTACCGTACACGGTGTGCCTTAGCCGTTTTCTTGAATAACAAGTGGTTAGCTCAAACTGACGTAACTGATGCAGGTGAAATCGGCATCCGAGTGGATTGTGGATAAGTTGATCTCGTCCCAGGAGATGATGACCAAGTTCGTTGTGCTGGCGCATCACAAGACCGTGTTGGATAGGCTTCAAGAGGTAAGATATCATGGAACATAATACACGGTTAATACGTTTATTCGCATCATAAGACCGTCTTGGATACGCCTCGAGAGGAAGCCCCAAAAGGCATGACGGGACCTAAAGCACTATTGACGCGTTTACTACTCGCATCACAAGGCCGTTTCGGATAGGCTTCAAGAGGCAAGAGCTAAGCCCGATCGTATGATTTCTCCCACTGACGCACTCAGATCTCGAGCGTGTTCAATTTGCAGGAGGAGCCTCGTAGATGCGTCACAACAACGTGGCTAGATAGATGAGGCTCCAATCTGAACATGGTGACCAGGTGTACAAGTTGATGGTACCTACGTACTGGCCGCAAGCGCGGTTGTTTCATCTGAGTACCTCGGCGTGCTGGGGTTTACGGCGTTTTCAAGCTTTGGGTGGGATCTTCGAATATGTAGTTCACAATTAGTGGCGGTGTTGAATACGCGCAGTCCGTGGTGTGCATCCTCGTGCTGCACAGCTGCGGTTATGTTTCGTCGTGATGACGTGTGTACGCGGTCGCGTTTGAAGAATGTAGTTCACAGGTGGTTTCCTGACCTGAACGGCATCCTCAACTATAGGGAGTGGAGCTGTTTCGCGGCACAATGAAGGTGTGGTGGAGAATGCAGAGTTGCCAAATACCTTCTAGACATGTTGATGGGAATTGTGTAGAGCCTTGAACACAAGACTGTGTGTGGTATTGATCCGACCAAACAAAGGAATACTCATAAGGCTGCTGCGGGACGTCACAACTACCAAATCAACATCTGGTCTGGTGGTGGCCATGATATTGGGAGCGTTGGTGGTATTGGGAGCGGTGATGATGGTGGTCGTGGTGGTGGTGGGGCTGACGATCAGGTTCTTGCGCTGCGCCTCTTGCTGTTGTATTTCAAACATGGACACGCGTTCGAGGTGGCAATGGTAGTGGTGATGGTTGTGGCACAGTAGTGGGTATCCCGATTTAAGAGCACCTAGGATAAGAGCATTCGGGACTTGAGAGCGGTCAAATCGACGTGTTCCTCTACACGATAAGCATGTATTGCCCACTGCAGGTAAGAGCAATATGTAGTTAGGAGCACCTGTATCGGCTTGTGATGGGATGGTCTTAAATCGGATAGGGGTACCCACGGTAGTGCCACGGTAGTGGTAAGTGGTAATTATTGGTGGTGGTGGCGATCGGGTTATCTCATTTTGCCGCTTGCTGAGGGATTTCGAACATGGCAGGCGTTTGTCGTGATTGGGACACGTCCTGGCCATGAGGCATGAACAGCGCAGACGACGCGTGCTATGACAGAGGTAGCACGTTTTGGCTTACATGTGTTAAGCATGATGTTGTTGTGGTTGTTGTTGTTTTCTCACATTAACTCTTGTCAAAAGTGTAGAGTCCGTGGTCACACAAAGGTGCTGGAGCCCTAGGAAGATCCGAAAAAACAAAAGAAATCAAAATGCGTCCGAGAAATGCTACGCTTTCCCGCCTAAACAACGCACGACATGACGAATGCGCACAAGTGAAATGATCCAATGTGCACATTGAACTCACATGGCCGCGGGTATCCACTCAACTACAGCATAGAGTTCCCCTGTTCCCACAACTAACCAACTCGCGGCTACAAACTACAGCGGTTGGGCTGCCTGTACCGTACGAACCGCACGCATGATGGGACTCCTCAACCCCGAATGGTCGTATTCCCATTAATGTCATTAGTGCCATTCGTGTTTTGCATTTTTTCTTGTATACGAAAGCCAAGGGATGGTTTGTTCATCGGGTTCCGCTTTCAGTTTGCTTACAATCGTTTTTTCATTGTTAAGAAGGACATGTCTCAACCTCCTCAAATGAGGAGTAGTATTAGGAAGAAAACGGTGAACTTCTACCGTAGCATGGTGGCATGTTGGTAGTGATAGTGGCGGCGGTTGTGGTGGTGATGGGGTTGGTGGTGGTGCTAGCGGTCAAGTTATGGTGCTGCGCCTTTTGCTTTCGAAATTCTTTTTTGTTTCCTAAACATGGCAGGCGTTTGAGGAGGCGGGGACTCCGCGGCAGCCTACCTTGGATAATGTCAGGGGCGACGAGGATTCGGACGGAGGCTTCACGTGCCACCGCATTGATGGACAAGTTTCCACTGTCCTACGGTGAGCACATCCCTTACAATCGGTTGTACCCTTTGTTCTACAGAATATCAGGCACTGTACATGAGATTTTGACGAGGCACTGTACCTGCTGCCCTGCCGTGAATACATCTCTTTTTTGTCAGGATAACAGGTACCAGGTATGTTGCAGTAGCTTTTGGCAGGTTCCTACGGCCTTGCGGTGACCACATGGGGCATGGTATAGTAGTTTTAGGCAAGTTCCGACGGTATTACCGTGAGTATATCTCTTTGAACTAGCAGGATAGCAGGCGCGGCACAATAGTTTTTGCATGGTGTAATTTGTGCACTGTTTTCGCCTACAATGTTTCTCAATGGTATCTGCAAATCATAGTTCCTGTGTTTTTGTGGTGTACCAGACGGTACTCTAGCGTCACTTGTTCTTAAAGCATATTTTTAGGGACTTATCATAGTTGTTTCACATGTGCTTAGGTCGGTTTAAACCACTTTGCGATTATGCCCCATGCCGGTGATGCTTGTCTTTGGGGCTCAAAGTGCTTGCGTCTAAACGCCAGACAGTTGGTTTGCACAGCCTCATAGTTGCTGTGTCCCGATGTCACGGCACGTCCATTCCTCGCAACACATTTTAACCTTTTTTGTTTTTTTTTTTCATTTTTTTCTGTTTGCCCATCTAAGCACGGGCGGTGTATGCTATATATGTATGTTATATACACGCCGTTGTGTAATATATTACCGGTATGTGCTTTTTTATCAAAGTATGAACAAGACACAAGAAAGCTACTTTGTCTAACTCCGTTAAGGCCTAAAAACAATCCAAATTCAAGTGCAAAGGCGATGCCTAACTGTTAATGTTGTCCGCTTACTACGTCTTTCAACTCACAACGTCGCCGCTCTGTTGTTGCGCGACGTCTATGTTTTCTCCTCGAATCCCGAAATATGTACCTGGTAATAATTGACCAACAACCATTACCCCCCCTCCCGAACAAAACAATTAATTAATAAATCACACGTTGTATGATGTATACGGCTTCGAGGCTAGCGGAGTTCAACACCAACGAAGCTTGCCGGGTACCGTTGGTTTCCATCACGTCCGGGGAACAGGGGCCCAACCCGGCCACCCCCCTCCCCCCCCCCCACACACACATTGTGGTCTCCCTGAATCCTTACAGCATTTAATCATTAACCAGCTTGCCCCCATTACTCCCGATAAAAAAACAATGAATACTTGACTGCTTCATTTCCCCCCTATTGCATTGCTTGTAGGGCTTCGAGGCTAGCGGAGTTCAACACCAACGAAGCTTGCCGGGTACTGTTGGTTTCCATCACAGCCGGGGGTCAGGGGCTGGACTTCACGGCTGCTAGCAATGCCGTCTTTGTGGAACTTCCTGAGAGTCCTGCGTGGCTGCGGCAGGCGGAAGACAGACTTCACAGACGGAGACAGGTGTGAGTTAAAGACTTATCTTTTTGCTCACGTCCACCTGCTTGCAAGGACGAGTTTCGACGAACTCCGTAGTCTCTTCTCTGGAGACTGTTTGGGACACCCAAGTGGGACACCAGTAGGGAGCATGTTAGGTGCGAACCAAAACACGAACCAACACGTGCATCCATACCCGACCCGAAACTATATCCTTATTCCTAACCCTGAACACAACCCGAATCTGATGCTTGGTGCGCTTGGTAAGACTCCGCCTGGTATCATAGGTCGCAATAGCTTTCGCAAGACTCTTGCTGTAGGTCTTATTAATAGGCCACCGCCTCTTGGTAAAACTCTATCAACAGGCCGCGACCTCGGAACTATACTACTGCCGGGTATATCGTATATCGTATATATAAAAGGTACAAGAAAAAAGGCACCAACGTTGGTATCTCGAGCGTCTTTCTAGCAGTAGACAACCAATTCGGGCCTGATGTCGTTGGACATACTTGTAGACTGCGTCTACAGAGTACCGTCCATCCACCCGCCCATTCATCCATCCATCCATCCATCCATCCATCCATCCATCCATCCATCCATCCATCCATCCATCCATCCATCCATTCATCCACCCATCCATCCATCCATCCACCCATTCATCCATCCATCCATCCATCCATCTATCCATCCATCCATCCATCCATCCATCCACCCATCCATCCATCCATCCATCCATCCATCCATCCATCCATCCATCCATCAATCCGTTCATCCATCCGTCCGCCCATCCATCCATCATCCCCTCATCCATCCATCCACCCATCCGTCCATTCATCCATCAAACCATCAATCAATCCATCCATCCATCCACCCATCCATCCACCCACCCATCCACCCACCCATCCATCCATCCACCCATCCATCTCTTTCCTCTGTGGTGACGTTTCAGGTGAAAGGAGTCAACATTTACCTCACAGTTCTACCGCCTGGAAGCCACGACGACACCAGATGGCTCGGCCTCAGCGAGTGAGTGAACTACGCATGCACTTCTAGTTGTTCTCACGTTAACGCCACGATCGAGCCGGTGGACATAGGGCAGGCTCATGAGACAGGCTCATAGGACAGGCTCATAGGACAGGCTCATAGGACAGGCTCATAGAACAGGCTCATGGGACAGGCTCATAGAACAGGCTCATAGAACAGGCTCATAGGACAGGCTCATGGGACAGGCTCATAGGACAGGCTCATAGGACAGGCTCATAGGACAGGCTCCTAGGACAGGCTCCTAGGACAGGCTCCAGCCACCCGGGGTGCAGCACCTCAGACCTCATCCCTGACAAGGTATTCAAGAAAATGGTTGAGGCAAATTGTGTACGAGACGAAGGCGGCTAATCATACATTGGTTGACAGCGTTTCATTGGTTAGGGTTCGGGTTCTTGTTGGATATATTTAGGAGTGTACGAAGCATGCCAATCTTTTTATTGAGTAAGTGGTAAGGTGCCCTCCTGGACTGAACGTGTACCTCAGGAACAAAAATATATTAGACCGAAGTGATACACATGTACAAGCTGAAACAAGTCCTACATCAGCCAATCAAAAGTGAAATCATAACTCAGCGTACGGTTCTGTCGGGCCCATACTGGTGCACATGTAGGGAAGGCACCCAGTAAGAAATAGGAAAGCTGGTCAAGGCTGGATTTTTTTAGGAGGCATGCGTCCTATGTGTTTCTTTCGTGACCCGTATAGGCGGCTCCATTTTTTGGAAAAAACACTCCTCATCGGCGGAGGTCCTCAATTAACAAAACTACCCAAATCTCTGGATCCGATGTGCATTTTACGATATTTGTCGTTGGGTACCTAGCTCAGCACGGTACAGCACGGTACAGCACGGTACAGGCTATCGGTATGGTAGTAGGGGGCATGTTACGTTATTCCCCCCATTTTTGGTGACGACAGTAGGCGACTATAGGCCACTCGTGCGAGTGGCTCTGTACCGCGCTCACAAACCAAGGATTTACTGTTTTTGTGCTGGTGAAGCGAATCAACCAATGTAGAAAAGACCAAGGCGCATGTTGTCAAACCCAAAACTACGAAAGCTGTAAGGCTGCTAAAAAAGGCGCTAGCGACTTGTACGACCCTTTTAAATGACTCCCCCCGCCGAAAGGAGATGAGGTAAACATTAAAATAATGTAATATATGGAAAAACGTACTGGGTGGTAGAGGTGACCTCACCAGTTGTTTTCTGAGGCTCCTCATTTTCGGATCTCAACACCTTAACACCTCTCATCTCAACAACTTTCCCAAAAGCCGATTGGGGGAAAACTGAAGGAAACTAAAGCTAAGAGCGCTATCTATATGTACCCGAGGGACAATCCTGTGGCCTAGGTATTCAACGAAAATCATGAAAAAATGACGAAAATCGGACGATTTTCATTTTGGGGTTAAGGAGCCGCGTCATTCGGAAAACATTTCGGAAAAAAAGTGCTACCTCTACCTCTATAGTACCACGCGTCCACTCAAAGCTCGCAATCGCTCGTAATAATGTGGATCTGGTGCGCAACATCAAGTACAGGTTTGTGGTTCATGCGTTTTTCTATTTATATTTCACCCACAACGGCAAACCTGCTGCCAGCGACTGCTATTTATGGTCACACTTGCTCCTCCGCTATTTGTCATTTCCATCAAGCCCATCATTCAGATTTATTACTTATACCCCCCCATTAATGTACCAGGTGTTAAATTGTTGGTATGCATATTTTATTTTTTTCCGCTTAACAAAATTTGTGCTCCTTCTCGAAAGGGATGCGTGCTCAATGGTCAAATGACTAAGGAAGCAACAAATTAGTACCCCCCCCCCCCCTCTAACAAATTCGATTATTATCACACTTGTTCCATCGCTATGATGTTTGTCATTTGCAGAAAGCTGATCACCCAGACTTCGGTAGTGAACGGCACGACGGGGGCGGAAAACATCGACGTGGACGGGGTGTTCGATGCAGGTCTAATGAGCGAAGAGGATCAGGCTCACAGTCCGAGAAGGTAACCAGGTTATTCACGTGCTCGCGTCCCTCTCCTTGTCAAATGGTGGTTGCCTTGTTGTGCGCGCGTCAATCTCTTTGGGACCCATGCAGCGACCAAATCATCGACGCTTGCTTGCGATTTTTCCAAGAACCTTGGAACAGCGTGCAGCAGCACGAGTATCGCAGTGCTACATGCGCGTCGCACAGCTGCTTACCCTTACCTTGTTGCAGTTCGGACACATCCCCTGCTCCAGCGGCCAGAGCTTCTTCGCGTGGTCGATGCTCTAACCGTCTTTCTTTTACGTTTTCCCCGCTTGAAGCCCCTAAAAGGTTTATCCGCGATCACGAACTAAAAAGGTACAACCATGGTTCGTGCTCATTCTTCTGGCCGCCGGGTTTACCATACTGCACGCTGCATGTACAGCCGACACTGCCATCGCCGGGTCGGATCGACGACGCGCTCTTCCTAGAAGGCTGCTAATGCAGATTTTCTCGCTTTTTAGGTCGCTATTCCTGGGTCCCACGAACTAAGTGTGTTCAACCATTGCTCATTCTACACGTCGCCGCTTTTGCGGTATGTCGAGTTGTATTTACACGCGACACCCACCGCCATGTCCGAATCACATCTACGCCGCGCTCTTCCTGCACGGCTGACAGTGCCATTTCTCGCTTGTTACGGCGCGGTACCTAGGTCCCAAATGGCCTAACCGCAGCCACGACTTAGCATGTACAACCATTGTTAAATCTCCACGCAGCCGTGACTACCGTATCTCACGCTGCGTGTGCAAACAACACCACCGTCGCAGAGTCACGTCCACACTGGTCAACGAGACCGATTACTATGGTGCTAATGACATGGACGCTGCTTGTGGTGGCTTGGAGGCCAGTGGTGCTAACGGCGACGATCCTGCTAGGGATGGCGTAGATGACTTTGAGGACGGTGGCGCTAACGACACTGTTCCTACTCAGGATGGCCCAGATGGCAATGATCCTGCTAGCGGTGGCGTAGATGGCAGGGATACTAAGACCGGTGATGGTGGCGTGGATAGCGGTGATGCCGGGAGTGACGGTGGCGGGAGCAGCGACGTCTGGGAAGGATATGAGCACGCTGATGACGGCGCTGCTATCACGGACCTAGGCGCTAGAGTGGAGGCCGCCCTTGCGGCGACGCCGGTGGACCCCCCGACACACAGACCTTCTCAATGTGAGCCCCCTTGGCTATGGTAAGGCGTTGCACCTATTTTCTAACGCTGCTAGATTGAGGACCTCTATATACCTTATTATAGTATACCACTTATAGTATACCTCGCACAAAAACTACACCTCTGGAACTCCCGACACAGACCTTCTCGACGAGAGCGCGTGCTTCGGTGGGGAGGGCTTCGGTGGGGATAACACTTGCTGCGGGAGGTTCTTGTTAATATCACAGACCTTATCAAGGTCAGGACGCGTACTATGGCAGCAGCACCTGTTGCGAAGAGCGGTTGTTCGCATGCTTTTTTTGTTGTTGTTCTCGTTGTTGTTGTGCTTGTTTTCGTTTTTTTTTCACTAGAGACAAAATGATTTTGTGCAACGCCGCGAGACTCTCGCGGCGACACCGTTGGACCCCCCCGACACACAGACTGTTGTGAAGGTGAACGTGAGCACCCTTGCTGCGGTAGAGGTGGCACTTACTGCGGGAGGCTCTTGTTAGAAACACAGGCCTTGTTAACGTGAGGGTGCGTGCTGCGACAAGCGTGACACTTTTTTTTCACCAAAGCTTTTTGTTACTGAAGGGGGCCTCAACTGAGAGACTGCCCAATATCGTTCGAGCCCCGTTTACGTTTTTTTACAGCAATACCAGGTACTCATCACCAACATACCTGGTACCAGGCAGTACGCCGTGTTGTTTTGTTCGTCATCGATTAGAAACACAGACCTTGTTAATGTGAGGGTGCGTGCTGCGTCAAGCGTGACACTTTTTGACCAAAACATACTTTTACTGACGGGGGCGTGCATTTTTTTTCAAGGCCAGAGGAATATAGGTCATAAAGTGAGGAGCCAAAGCCATAGAAAGTTTAAGTTGGGTGCGCACTTCTACCGTCGAGAGCCAGCTAGAGCCAGCTAGAGCCAGCTAGCGCCAGCGTGAACCTTGTTACCGTCGTTGCCGTCGAAAGGAAATACGGTTAAGGGCGGGATTTTTTTTCGCGTCTCTGTTTGCTTTCACGTGAAAGGAAAGGTGAGTTTGAGCGGAAGCAGTCGCTGAATTGAGTTTGCGTGTTACTTGTCTGGTGCCATGTGAAAGAAAATGCGAGTTTGAGCGGACGCAGTAGATCTACTGCTTGCCGAATCACCGATATGTCCATTCACCGCCCCCTCCCCAGCACTCCCATGGTACCCTTTGTTCTCATTTGAAATAGATAGTTCAAGTACGGGTGCGGATAGGACATGTTTCTCGGGTGTTTTCATGGCGGCCATTGCGGGTTCCCATTAGGTTACAAACATGCGCTTCCCTCTCAAGGAACCCCCGACGAATCCATCGGCCGCGCCCTCCCCTCCAACCCCGAGCCCACGCGTATCGTGTTTTTAACCTCTCCTCTCCTTAACCCGACCGCAGCGCCCACGCTGCAGCTACTCCATGCAATCGCCGATTCTCCGGCACCACACCCGAACGGCGACCCCGGGAAGCCTAGCAAGCCCGGGAAACCTGGCGTCCACAGCCAGGTTTCGGTCACGAGCTGTAAAGTGCAACCTTGCGTTGAGCCGACGAGGGGAAAGCGTGAGAAAGATGGAAAAACCACGGCTAAGCCTGCCCGAGCGGGGGGGGAGCGAAGTCCGAGCCAAACTCACGGCGCTCGCAAACGCCCCCGATCTTCCCCCGGTTCAACGGACTCCTCTAAAGGACGCAGAAATCCTTTTGACGCGTACAAGCTCCCCCGTCCTCCGCGATCGCCGTTTTTGCGAAACCGCAATAATGTCGATGAGCGGTTCGCGAAGGGTTCTCCTAGTGGGGGCGCTGTCGATATGTCGAAAGATAGTGACGACGATGACTTTGATTTTCGTACCAAGCGCACTGCTTTTGACAGAGGTTTGAGAGAGGGCGAAAAAACGCCCAAAAAAGGGGATGGGCAGGGTTCGTCTCCGTACATGTTGGTGGATTTAAGCACCATGGAAGATGATGAGCCTTCGGTTGGGGGTGTGGGGGAAGGAGGGGGGTTTAAGGAGCAGGGTTTCCTGCACGGTTTTTCGATGGAAGCCAGAGAGACTTCATTTTCTCAGGAGTCGTGTGACGGAGGCGATACATCAAAGTGGGACGAGAAAACGCCGTCTTCTACCTTATCACCCGGGTGTGTAGAAGACGGTGCATCAAAGGGGGACAAGAAAACGCCGTTTTCTACGTTATCACCGGGGTATGCAGGGGGCGATACATCAAAGGGGCACGTTCAAACGTTGTTTTCTTCTGGGTTATCGCCCGGGTGTGTAGAAGGCGGTACATCAAAGGGAGACGATGGCACATGGTCTTCTATGTTATCACCGGGGTGTGATCATGACCGTGACCAATCAGGGAAGAGTGGGGTAGAGGTGGAAGGACAAGGAGATAAAGAGAGCGAAGAAGAAGGAAACGTAGAGGACGAAGTGGAGTGGGACATTCTTTTAGCGAGCAAGTTGTTGTTTCTGGTGAGCGGTAACACCGGGAGGGTGCACGTGTACCAAGAGCAGGGCGACGATGGAGACGGCTTGGATGATAGTTTCGAAGAGGAAGACAGGAGACCTCTGCACTGCAGGTTAGAACCACTTTTTTCTAATGACGTTTCATCCTAAGTTTCTTGATTTTCGTTGTTTGTTTCCCCCTGATTTTTGCCGCCAAACTTCCTGAAGGAGTACGAAAAGTTTCTGACTCTTCTCTCTGTTCGAAGTACTTGATTTAGGAAACACCCCTGCTAACCCCAAACAGCCTGTGCTGCTTTGTGCGTTTGTTTCTTTTGTCGTAGTTAGTGTCGACGTATTTTCCTTTTTGAATCGCAAGGCGGTTATTCGTCCTTGGTCGGCTTCTTCGCGTTTGGTGCAGGTGCAACTTTCGCCCTGAAGACCTTGATCGCCTTTTTGAAGCGGCGAAGGGGGCGCTGGCCTCATCAGAGCCCTCAGACCCGCGCAAACCGCCAACATCATCATCATCAGCAGCAACAACAACGACAACATCTTCGTTGGAAAATAGAAGCGCTAACCATTTCGAGGTATGTTTACAAGTGCATGACGTGCCGCGCTGACAATTTCGCGGTGTGTTTGTAAGTACACGGTGCTCAGGGGACGCTGGGGTTGGCCGCTGACGGTCTTCTCTTCTCCTTGGAAGCTTGCGACGGCGCTGCAAAGCTCATGACGATATGGTTCGTCTCTACCAATGATCGTTGCACTTCCCCGGTGACTAAATACTGCCTCCGTCCTTGAAGTGCCCCTGCATGCATGCGTGGGATCTCTAATGTACCCTGCTGCAGTTAAGTAATCGTTTCCACCAATAGCCTAGGTCGCAACGACTAATGTACTGGAGCAGTGTGGTCATGCCCGGCGTCCCAATTGAGCATGATCTTGTCGTTGGTTAGTTGGATGGTGTGGTGAGTGCCCAGGATGTCACCGAGATGTGCTCCTGTGCTTTACCGGGCTGAATTGCGTTCCATTGCTTCTGCTGTCCTGAAGCATTGCTGTGGCTTGGGCGTACTCTCCGGCTTGGTAACACTGCCGCCTGTTGCACTGACGTGCTGGCTTGCATTTTTCCGCGCTGCGTAAGGTGGACCTACCCGCCGTCACTGCTGCGCAAGATGCTAGCTAAACTACTGATGCGCGTTTCGTTGCCGGTTACACTTTTTCTGATCCCGCCCTTCTTGGCTGGTATGTTGCCTTCCGTTGCGCCGCGTACTGCCGCAGGCCTTGGTTTTGATTGCACCTCCGGACGTAGTTAGGATGAATGGATGAATGAATGAACGCATAAAAGCTCAAATCAGTTAATTCGTTTACTTTTGAGCGCATAAATGAACGAATGAATGAATAAATGAATGAACGAAGGAGCACAGATTTAAACGCATACATCAATACGATGTGCGCTGCGACAGGCCTTGGGGAGGGAAATGCTGAAGACGCTTCCCGAAATACTTAGGTCCGCCCCCGCTCTCAGGGTGAGCCAAACGTGTATATATATATATTTTTTTTTATTTGGGACCCACGCACGTTTATTCGTTAGGGTGTCTTTAGACGTGGTGTATGAGTTTTGGTGTGGAGAGGTTCTTGACGGTTGTCGGTCAAGGTGGAAGAGTGCTGCCAACCGACTTGCGATGACCGTTGCGACCGCTGCAGTAGCATAGGCCAATGGTACGACGATAACGACCGTTATTACAGGCAAGTGTTGTGATACTTGCGATGACGATCGTCACGCCGGGCCAATGTGCTGGTACTTGCGATGACGAGGGTTGAAGCGGCCAATGCGATGACGAACTTACGACAGGCCAATGCTGTGATACTTGCGATGACAAGCGTTTAAACGAGGCAGTTTTCTCTGCTTGCGATAACGATCGTTACATCAGTTCAACGTTGGAATACTTAGGACGACGCCATTACAACCAAGAATGTCACGAGAGGGCAACTTAGGTCTGTCACGGACAGCGTCTAGACGGAATATACAACGTTCAGCGTGGGTTATGCCACAGGTGTGGCTGACGGCGCGCAAATCTGCCGTCTTCTGGCATATTTGGTTGACGCGCGCAAATCTACCGTCTTCTGGCATATTTGGTTGCAACAGGTAGCAAGGGCGTTTGTGCCGAAGTGGAGGGCGTTGTCTTCCAGGAGACTATCGCTTTTTGAGGGGAGACCTTGCCGACCTAACCATGCAGGGTCTTTTCGTTTCGATCGCGAGTTGTGCGGCCACACTCACCCATAAGCTTATTTTGACCGCTGCCGATGTCGTGATGCTTGCGATGACGACCGTTGCAACAGGTAGCGAGGGCATTTGTACAGGAGTGGAGGGCGTTGTCTTCCAGGCTACGACCGCTTCTGAAAGGGAGGCCTTGCCGACCTCCCCTTGTAGACGAGCTCGCTCGTGTCACCCCACAGCTGACGGGAAGGTGAGACCTGGCACGTTTTCGGTTGTTGCAGCTGTGACGGGAGTTTTCGTTTGCCGCTCTTTCAATATCTTTTCACAATGTAGATATTTCGGGACAAACACGTCCCTGATTTAGATTACCGACACGATCTACTTTAGATCTTGCCTGCCGGACGAGATCTGTATGACACAGCTCTGTCGCACATGTTTGCAGGGTGGGACCTGTGTGATGCGGTTACTTAGCAACATGTTATCACGGAAGATACAGGATCCATGATAGATGGTCTACACACGGCTCTTGCGCATCCTTGCACCACAATTCCTATCGGAAAATAAGCGATTTATGTTGTCTAGATCGTGATCTGTGCAGTGTGTGCAACCATGTCACTCCGCTGTGATCCTTGCGCACTCGCCGAAACTGCGGTGCGCCTTTTTTTTTAAGTGGGATCTGTATGATATGGCTCCTGGACAACATTATACCGGCTACTATAGGGATATAGTATTGCCTATATTGCCTATATTGCCTATATTGCCTATATTGCCTATATATTATGTAGCTGATCTAGCTGGTGATCTGTCCTCTGTGGTAATGATATTTGTTGTTAGGATTTGCTAGTTGTGGCGTGAGGTCGTCGTCCGACCCCGGCGCTAGTTGACACGAGTGCCCTCGTTTGAGCGAGTGCGTCTCCTGTGCTTGTCGTGATGCGGTGTTTGTTCTCGACAGCGATGTGTCGTCGACGAACCTACACCGATACGCAGAGCAACTAGGTGGTGCAATCTTACGAGCAAACCACGGGGTGAAATCGAGTGCAAAATAACGACTCATGAATCAGATGCCATACCCTGGTACATGAATCCGGCTCGATGCACCGATAAGTAATTGATCTCACGATGGAGATCAAAGTGTTCCGAGGAATGAGAAGAATATGCCTTGCTTGGTGTCCCGTCGAAGCTTTTGAAATGGTGGCTCGGTTAGACCGGTGATTGCGGCCATCAAAGTGGAGTTTCGTCACGAAAGCTAACAATAATCATGGAACGTTTATTCGACTTGCACCAATGTATCTTGAAAGATCCTTCAGATCCACCTCAACTAGTACGTGCTATCGCTACTGATCTGTGCTATCTGTGCTATCTGTGCTGATCAGTGCCACGTATGCAGGTACGTATATTTGGTTATAATGGTCTTTACCACGTACGTGAACGTACCTGTAGCTTCAACTGACTCGTTGCCACGTATGTACCACGTACGTATCTAGTTCAACTTACGTATATGGGTACGTGCTTTAGCCATAGAGCAGGTTCTTCCCTGCGTGAATATCTCCTACGTCGCGTCGGCATATCCCTTTTAGACTTTTACGTAGACGTTCCATCTTGATATATGGAACTGTGATCCATTGACTACAGAGTCAATAGCCGACAGCATGCACTATGATAATCGGTACTGCGATATTGCTTGTGATTTTCGTACGACTTGCTCGCAGTATGATAGTACGTTACGTTCCTGGTAGCGACGTTTACCAAACAAACAAACATCTACCAGGTATTAATAGAGCTTGACCTGTCCAAATGTATGCACCTATCTATGTCGATGTCACCCCGCTGTCATCCTTGCGCTTATCGCCGACATCGCAGTGCACATGTTTGCCAGGTGAGATATGTATGGGATAATGTATGGGATATGTATGGCACGGTCCTCACACCACACAATATCTGGTATAGGATATATTTACGGGGGAACACGCTAATCACATGAAGACCGAATATGGTTAGGAAAAACAGGGGGATATATACGTTGCTAATCACATAAAGACCAAATATGGTTAGGAAAAACAGGGGTATATACGTTGCTGTGTACATCGTGGGTCCTGATTACTAAGGTCGTGCTATGTCAAAATGTGTGCAACCATGTCACCCTGCTGCTGTCCTTGCGCTGTTTCCGACCATCGCAGTGTGCGACGGTACGCGGAACGGTCCAAACCGAATGGCGCTAAAGACAACGGCAACTCTCGCACGAACAAGAACCGCGCGTCCGAAAAGGTGCGTTGTGGTGCACGTGCGCTACGTATTACCTCTTTTGGTGCTGCGCGGATGGGGACAATCTAGTTAGTACCTGTTGTGCCCCCCCCCCCCCCCGCCCCACGCGGAAGTACCCTCCCCAAGGTTGGCGTCGGTTGGCAACGACGCTGTAAAACCCGCCTCTCACTACGTGAGCTAGACCATCAGGGTGCCGGCTTTTTTTTGTCGATTTTTTCATGCTTGGCGGTACCGAGGTGGTCGAGTTAGAGCGTTATATTAAATCATATTGTGTACAGTATAGAAGTATAGAACCTTACCTCTGTGCAAGGGGGGTGATATCACGTGGTGTGCATATGGTAAGGCATCCGTGAGGCACTTACATAGTAATATTAGTAGTAATAGTAATAGTAATAGTAATAGTAATAGTAATAGCAGTAGTCATAGTAACAGTAACAGTCGTGGTAATAGTACTAGCAATAGTCATAATAATAGTAATCATAATAGTAATAGTAATAATCATAGTAATAGCAATAGTCATAGTAATAGCAATAGACATAGTAATAGTCATAATAATAGTAACAGCACTAGTAACAGTCATAGCAATAGTCATAGCAATAGTCATAGTATTAGTACTAGCAATAGTACTAGCAATAGTCATAATAATAGTCATAGTCATTAGTCATTAGCCATTGCTGTCTCTGAAAAATGTCACTCCAGAAAACAGATACAATTGTTCCGAAGCTGACCTATATATGCAAGAAAGTACGCACAAGGTGCGGACGTCCGTGTCACAAATGGTCCTTAGTAGGCTGCAGTTCACCCTTCATACGATTCTCCGTTCACAGCGACTGTACGAAATCCTCTTGAGCGAAATACCCCCAAAAAAACGTTTGGAAACCTTTATGTCCAACATCACCTTGCCTTTAGCAAATCTCTTATCAGCTGACAACGTGCTGATGACACCATAATCTGGTTGGCACAATTGATGTGTTTGTTCTGCATGAAGGGATGAGCCAAATGCGGCGCAACCTGAGCCCAATGAGGTGCAACCTAGGCCAATGAGCTTCACTACATGTGGATCATATTTTAAAAAAGTAATACCTGGCGATGTACCCTGACTACGTAACAATTTGGTTGGCGCAGGTGATGTGCCTGTTCTGCGAGGAGGAACCCGCCAGCGAGCAGGCGCCTGCTGTGCACAAGAGGGATCGGTTCTGCAGTGTTGAGTGTATGGAGGTACGATTGACGAGTTTCCAGTTGAAGTATATGAGGGAGGTAAACATTAATTGTGTTAATGTAGATGCGATAGTTATTGGTCAATTCTTGTATGAATTGTTACTAAAGAGTAGCTAGTTGTTTTTGCTGTTCATTTATTCATTCAATTGATTATACCAACTAATTAAGTATGGGATGATGATTGGTTCATTAACTTTTGTCGGGGTTCGAGGAGACCAAACTCGTCTTGGCACTTGTGCGATTTACGGTTTCCGCCTTGAAGTCATAGGTCCTCGCCGTTGGTGGAGGTGCGATTTCGTGTCCCCGAAGACGGAAAGCATTAATTGAAATATAATGTTGATACAAAAAATTACAGGCCAACATGTTTGGCGATTAGTTGTCGTTCTTCACTAAAAATCATCATCACAATGGTTGCGTGAATATCCTTCAAACCCCACATTGTACTGCAGACAGAGTGACCCGATATGTTTTGTGGACCAACTGTTGCTTGCAGGCGTTGTTTCGTCGCGGCTCGCAATGGTGCTGTTTTTTTAAAACTGTTTTTCCACAGCTTGGTCAAACTATGCGGGACGGTGACCATTAGGGCTGCGAGTTGGGCGACTCTAATTCCCCGGCTAGCTTCTACTTGGCTAGATATTGCTAGATATTTCAACTGTTTAGTTGCTTGCGATGATTTCGGAGTGTGCGTCTTTGTATCTGACACGTGCTTTTTCAGCTCCTCGTGTGTTTCTTAATGATGCCTGGTAAAGACCACCTGGTGCCTGGTAAGTCAGTTATTAATAGCTGCTTCTTTTCGCCACCCAACTAATGGACAATGAGTTAGCTTAAATCGACACGCAACTAATGAAATGAGACCGATCTGTTTAGTTGGTTTAGCTCCGTTATCCAATCAATTCTTACGGGTAGCCGTGATGGAACAACAATCTCACTGCCCTACTGTAGTGAGCATGCCACACCACACCAAAGCACACAAAACCAGTACACGCGTGTTACGAGGGGGATAGCACGTTTTGACCGTATTGTTTCCCACGGACGGGCAGGCTCCTCAGCGCAGGAAGTACGTGCAGTACCTCAGCGCAGGAAGTATGTACAGTACCTGGTACTAAATATCGCTGGAATCCCATTGTTTTTGTGTTGTGATAGCATTGTGATAGCATTGTAAGCCATGTTGATGTTAGTCGGGTTGCAGTTTTTTTACCCCCCTCGAGAGAGTCTGCTCTGCGTTAGAGTAAAGAGATGTTCCAATGATGGAAAGGTTTTCTAGTGATATCTTGTCATAATAAAAATGTGTTCTAACGATAAAGAGGTGTTCTACCGATAAATAGGTCTTCTAATGATAAATAGGTTTTCTAATGACAAGTTGGTCTTCTAATGATAAGGAGGTCTTGTAATGACATTTAAGTCTTGTAATGACAAAGAGCTCTTCTACCGATAAATTGGTGTTCTAATGACGAAGAGGTCTTCTCACGATAAAGAGGTCTTCTAATGACAAAGAGGTCTTCTAGTGATAAAGAGGTCTTCTGTTAATAATGATAAAGAGGTTCTTTAGTGATAAAAGGTTTTCTAGTGATAAAGAGGTCTTCTAATTATTCTAGTAAAGAGGAATCCCAAAATGTTAGGTGCTATCCCTGTATCGTAGCACGTGTCGGTATCTGCCTTGCTTCACCGCCCAACTAATTCTTATCGGTAGCCGTGAAGTCCACCCATCAAAACGGCTCTAGTGATCACACGACAACGACATCATGAACATGCGCAGCCAACGCTCAGCCCTGCTGATCACACGACAACCGCAACATGACCACGCGTGGTGTCTTTCGTCACGGTTTAGGCGCACGGCTCCAGGAGCGGCAATGCGTCTTTGCGGCGGCTGGTGCTTGAACGAGACCATGGAATATGCTCACAGGCGGAGTGCCGCCGAGATTGCCTCTCCCTCGTGTCCAGGCTTAAATCCGTGCAAGATCGCCAGGTGACGGATGACCACAGCTACAGTAGCAGCGGCAGAATGCTATGGGTAGGCACGAACCCATTGTGATAACAATTATGTTGGCAGATTGGTATATATGCCCATCTGTAGTACAGCATCCAGCTTGTGGCTTCTGTTGTGGCTCCTGTTGTGGCTCCTGTTGTGGTACGTCACATATGTTGGGGCTGGAGGTACAACACGCCTCTTCGAGTGTTTTTTAGTGATCTCGTGTATTTTCCATGTTCTAGACAAGCCGTGGTTACAGGTGTAGTCTCCCCCCCCCCCCCCCCCCCCCCCCGGTGCGTGCCTTCATTTTTATCACGCGTAGGGTTCGATTCAGCGTTCCTGGTGCTCGCCGATTTGCATCGGTAGCGTCTCCCCGAATCTCGACACTTCTTATGTTATTACATTAAGTACTATGTTTTTCATCCATCGATTACTCCCCCCCCTGCTGCCATCTGTATGCAAGAAAGTACGCACAAGGTGCCCAAGTCCGCCTCACAAGCGGCTCTTTGTATGACGCAGCTCGCCCTTCATGCCACTAGCCGGACACCTCTCAGCGCTTCGCGCTTGGTGCACGCAATGCCTGCCTGGTCGGTGAAAACCCGACGTGCTCCGTCCCGGCATTGTAGAGATGCGAGGGTCAATGATGTTAAGACAATGGCTATGCATGAAATGAGTACACCCCCCCCCCACCCCCTACCGAGTACAGGACACGTTAGCACGTTAGCAACAACAATTGTAAATACCGACCCCGGCTGCAAATGGGTTTCTTATTCGGGAGAGGGTGTGTTTTACACTACTTTTACTGTAACTTTAGTATAACGGTTCACGGATCTCGTATATTCCTGTAAATATCGGCCTGTCTTTCTCAACACCCTGTTTCTTATTTTGGTATCCTATACTGTAACATACATGCTGACCCAGGGTGGGGTTCTTAGTTGGGAGAGAATGCAATTCTGCACTAACTTCAGTATAACTGCACCCGGATTTCTTATATTCCTGTAAGTATCACCCTGTCCATCTTATCGCCCTGTTTCTTATTATTTACAAGCATAGGTGTCCTGTGCTGCTGTGGTATATTCGTCTCTCCGAACCCGGAAAATGGTTATTGCACAAACCCCCGATTAGTTTATCTGGCCTCATCGATGCCAGCCCACACGTACCCGTTTTGACGACCGTCCGCGGTGTACGGCGCGTGTTCTTGCGTAGGTTAAGTGCTCCCACTATCTACTCGTCGATTCGCGTCGATTTTATGGCCTCATCGATGTAGTCTATACGTGCCCATTTTGATCACCGTTCGCTGTATTTCGTGCGTGTTCCAGAAATATCGAGTCAAGACATTTTGGTGGGAGCGGATGCGCGCTTCGGTGTCGACCGTTGACATCATCATTCTGTTACTAGTATGGTCGTTGTTGTTGTCGTTGTCGTTGTTGTTGTTGTTGTTGTTGTTGTTGTTGTTGTTGTTGTTGTTGTTGTTGTTGTTGTTGTTGTTGTTGTTGTTGTTGTTGTTGTTGTTGTTGTTGCTGCTGCTGCTGTTGTTGCTGTTGCTGTTGCTGTTGCTGTTGCTTTTGTTGTTGTTGGTGTCTTTGGTGGTGTATTTTATCAGTAGTATTATTAGCATTATTAGCATTTTATTATAATGTTTCAAACGATGCAGTTGGCCCGTGCCCCGTTTGACGACCGTTCGCTGTTTTTCGCACGTGCTCCAGAAACGTCGGGACATCTTGGTGGGAGCAGATCCGCGGTTCGGTGTCGACCGTAACAGCACGCTAAGGGAGAGACTCGTGTGGCAACCAAGGGCGGGCAATGCCTGGAACGCTGACCATGTCACAGCTGTCTACCAGGTACACTACGTTTATCGCTGTAATGCAGCACCAACAATATGAGTTGGCGTGATGGTCCCCGGTGTACTGCTGAAACAGTCAATGGACGTGACAGCGTTCGGACGTCAGGCGTTGAGAGATTTGGGGGGGAGGCAATAATCAAAGTTTTCTGGCCTTATTGGTCATTGAATCCACCACGATGTTATCAACGTTTAATACAACGCCAACGGTGTGCGTTGGCATGCTGCTCCCCTCTGCCCTGCTTAACTATTTGGGCTGGACGGCCGTGCGACGGGATTACCACTATATGTGCTATAAATAAATAGTACCTGGTAGCTCAGACGGGTCAACACCACCAGATGTTCATCCTGAGCATCCTCAACTTGTTTCTATTTTATGTCACCGGTGATCGGCTGCGACGCGTGCACACCCACCGGCAACTTCCGCTGGAGCCGCGTTACGCCGGCCGTCGCGTGTTACATAGCGAGGGCTGAGTGCGGCATGCTGCAGTAGGAGAAACTGCTGGATCAAATGGTAGAGGACTTTTCCTTCAGCAAGTGCTCGATGCCGGATTCCTTTTACACATCATACGTCTATGCCGTAACATAACGAACTCTTGTGTTGATTTGTTTAACCTCGTGTGCCGGAATGTTGTGCGCTCTTATGCGGCTGGGAAGAAAACTAAGGTTTACCTGTCTGCTGCTGCTTTGTCTTTCGTTTTTGTTATGTGATGTCTATGATCACGAATTTGGTTCTGCAGCTCTCTTAAGGTCTATTTTCCGTTTTTGTGTTGCGCTGCTTACTTCTCCTTCGGTGGAACTAATACACTGTGAGGTCTTACGACAATGTGTCGTTGCTGCTGCTTTCTTGTTTTTTTTCCGTTTTTTTTTTTCGCCTTTTTTTATATTGTGCTCTTTTTTATCCCGTAGGGTGGAGGCGAATGCGGGGTGGATAATCTCCGCACGCTGTGCGTACTTTGTCACGGAGAGGTGACGCGGGAGCAGACGATGGAGCGCGCTGCCTCGAGGAGAGCTTCGAAGGAGAGTGCGCGAAGGTAAGAAGTACCGGTAACGTTCGCTCGGTCTGAAGCTCGATGTTGCCACTCGTTTTCATTTTCTTGCCTCTTTCAGTAATAAGATTTCATGTCTGGGCACCCTTGCCCTCGAGTCGGACAAATGGGCTATTGCATGATATCAGAACCGTATTTATGAACACGACGTAACGCAGGGATTAACGCAGAGATGACGATGATGATGTTCTCCCATTGTTAATAGCCCATCTCCCTGAAATATAGCCAAGTGTCATGAGAAAAACCCTGCAATATAAATTCCCTCTCTCTTCGTGGCACTACGGTGATAGGGCGCTATCAGAACCGTTGTGTTGATTGCGACGTAAACATATATTCCCCCCTTGAAGTATCTACCCCCTACCCTATCCACCCCCCTCAGCTATCTACCCCCGTAACCTATCTACCCCCCCGAACACACCTACCCCCGTAACCTATCAACCCCCCTATCCTGTCAACTCCCCTAACCCACCCACCCCCCTACCTATCAACGCCCTTAACCCCTTACCTGTTTACCCCTCTACCCTATTTATTCTGCTAACATTTCTACCCCCTAAGATATCTACCCTCTAACCTACCACCCCGCCCCTGCTCTTCGTGTCACTGTGGTAAGTCGCTGTCAAAACCGTTGTGATTATTGTGACGTAATTTATCCGCTCCCCTTAACTTATCCATCCCCCTAACCTGTCTACCTCCCCCTACCCTACCTACCCCCCCGAACCTGTCTACCCTCATAAACTATCAACCCCCCCAACCTAGCAACGCCTCCAACCTAGCAATCCCCCAAACCTATCTACCCCTTTAACCTATCAATACCGCTGACATACCTACCCTCAACCCTATCCCCCCCTCCCCCCCTGTTCGTGTCACCGTTATAGGTCGCCATCGGAATCGTTGTGATGATTCCGACAGCCCCTTTCTCCGTGTTCTTCGTGTCACTGTGATAGGTCGCCGTCGGAATCGTTGTGATGATTCCAACGTAATCTATCCGCTCCCCTAACCTGTCTACCCCTCGACCTATCCATCCCCCAAACCTATCTATTACAGTCGTTCTGCGGTACCCCCCCCCAGCTTTTCTTTAACGAAATCGCCGATTTTGAAACAGCTCCCTCTTTAAATATCTCCTGAAATACGGTGCCCCTTGCCACCCACCCACCCCGACGTCATCGTTCGATACTACTAGTAGACCTTTGCAAACGTGAACATGTGTCAGGATGGATTTTTCATAGCATCCTTCCTCGTGTCGACCAGCCATGATTCATTGAAATGTTCGTTAAAGAAAATCGCCGTTTTGGCGGGGGCTATCGTAGAATCAGTCATTAGTACCGGCCTGACCTACCCACCCTTTTAACGTACCTACCCCCCTAACCTACCTCCAGCCCCTGCTCTTCGTGGCGCTGTGATACCCCTAGCGTTTTCCCCTTGTTTTGTATTGGAACTGCGGTACTGCGGTGCACGTATTATTTTGGTGTTTTGGCATGTGCTTCCATCGGGGTGCCTGCGTCCATGTCATCGGGATGCTTTCTTAGCATTTTTTGTGGTCACGGCTAGATTTCAGAGAAGTTAGCTAACGCGGTAACATGTTCATCATCATGGTATAGCCTTCCTTCATCATCATGGTATAGCCTTCCTTCATCATGATAGTATAGCCTTCCTTCATCATCATAGTATAGCCTTCCTTCATCATCATCGTATAGCCTTCCTTCATCATCATCGTATAGCCTTCATCATCATCGAATAGCCTTCATCATCATCGTATAGCCTTCCTTCATCATCGTATAGCCTTCCTTCATCATCGTATAGCCTTCATCATCATCGTATAGCTTTCCTTCAACATCGTATAGCCTTCATCATCATTGTATAGCTCTCATCATCATCGTATAGCCTTCATCATCATCGTATAGCGTTCATCATCGTCGTATAGCATTCATCATCATCGTATAGCCTTCAGCATTCATCATCATCATCGTTTAGCCTTCATCATCATCGTATAACCTTCATCATCGTATAGCCGTAGTGGTGATATCGACATAACCCATCTACCCCCCTGCTGTTCGTGGCACCAATGAATATCTGGTAGGTTGCTTGAAGAGTCCCAAGGGCAACGGCGTCTGGTCAGCTTCGGCGGAGGGGTCACGATGTCGCCCCCCCCCCCACGAACAGGTGCCTCGCAAGGGGAGGGAAGGGGGAGCCAAGGAGATGCATTCGAGATAGACAGCGACGAAAGCGGTTCAGACGGTGCCGCAGCTTCGTTATCCCCAGAAAGCAGCCCGTTGAAGAAGAGAGCTAACGACAACGATTTAGATGCAGATTCAGATTTAGAGTTGGAGGATGTTTCTGCTGAAAATGGTAGAAATTCAAAACGTGGTCAAGGTGAGGGAACTAGGCATCGCTCAAGTAGTCGGGGCAGCGGCGGGGAGGGCGGGAGGGGGGGCAAGGACGGGAAGGGAGGGAGGGGGAGCAATGGCATGACGGGAGGGAGGGGGGGGAAGGGTGGTAAGAGGGGCAGTGGTACTGGTAAGCGCGGATTGGTAAGCCCTTCGCTAGAAGCTTTTGAACGGCTCTTTAGCGGGCAGGACTTTTCGGTGGGGTCGCCTCTCGGTCCCCGGAAGCAGGACCTGCCTGGAAACGCTGCTCCAGGCGGCGGTAAAAAACCTAATACAGGTGGTGAAACCGGTGATACGTTTGAGATTGCACTCACCAGGGTGGTAAGAGCGCCCCGCCGTAGCAGCTCTTCTTCTACACCGTTAAGGCAGAAGGAGAAGGAGGTGGCGCTGCGGATACAGACACTGCCTTCGAGCAGTGGGAGTAGTGCTAGCGATGACCATGGTAGCAGTGATGGTACAAACTGACGGATAAATACCTCGCTGCTTGTTGGATATTCTCTCGTACATTACCGGCCCTCTCATACGCGAGCGTTCGAGTAGCGAATAGTGCTGGAGGCGGCGATGGTAGCGACGGGCAGAGTGTTAGATAAAGGTCGTGCTTCGTTGCTTGTAGGGGAGTCTCTTGCACACTACCGACCCGCTCAAAAAGAAAAAAAACTACAAGAAATTCAGCCTTATATTTCCGGGGGTAATTCGGGAACGGAACGGAAGATGTGGCGCGCGTACCCAGACAAAGTGTTGGAGTGGTGGGAGCAGTGCTAGCGATGACCTTGGTAGCATTGGGAAAGAGTGACGGGTGAACACTGCTAGAGCTGCTTCGATGGCGAATAGCGGTGGTGGTGGTGGTGGTGGTGGTGGTGCTAGTGAGGATTTGAGACTGCTCTCCCCCATGTAATGCGAGGGCCTCACAGTCGAAGTTTTTGGTGAACACCAGTAAGAGGAATAGGTGGAAGTGTTGGCGCCGCATACACAGACTCGTGTTGGAGTAGCGGGAGTACTGCTAGCAAAGAAGGTAGTGGTGGCTGAGAGAATCGGGTAAGTACCTCGCTACTCGTACGGGAATACTTTGTACTCTACTGGCGCCCTGACTAGCAGTTTTGTTCGAGTGGCGGGAGTGCTGGCGGTGACGGTAGTGAAAGAACTTAGTCTGATATTTTCATATCTCCGGGGAGAAGGGGAACGAGTCCAGGCCTGCACAAGTTGAGAAGAACTTGGGGTTGTTTACCTGTTGTGTTGGGATACAGCCGATATGGGTGTAGATATTGCGTGGGAGCTAATGTAGGAGATTTATGTTTTGTTTTGTGGGTTGGTTTCGTGCATTCGCCGATCTTGCTAAAAAGGTGAAAGAGCGAAGCTTGTTTGTTTGATCGAAGTGTGAACAACCCAGTTAGAACTAACTAAGACCACAATCGCGCAACACCGCATTATTATTTGTTTACTGTTATTTACGTGCCATGTTTTCTTCAAAATAGTGCTTGTTATCACAAATCGTGACGCCAACTTTTTTTACTGATTTTTACGGAACTTCGTGACAAAATCACTATTCGCGAAGACCTCAGTTTTGTTTGTCACGGTTCGTCGCTTTTTTTTCGTTGAACGAGCTCTTCTCAGATCCCGGCATGTTACAGCGACCAACACGACAAGTATGCCAGGAGCGCTCCTATCTGATCAGCCGTCTATTGAGGGTGTGCAGCAGCGCGGCTATCAACAGCGTCATGAGCGCGCGTGGGAGATTCTGTTGGACAGTAGCTTGGGGTACACCCCCTACCTCACTCAGCAGACCGAGCTGTTTCGTGTAGTGAACATACCCTGTTTTTTTTTTTTTTTTTCTAGTGCCCGCAGGGGCAATTCGTCTTCAGCTCGGAACCCGCCCTTGGTAGTAAACATGGTATTAATAGTAAACATACATGGTGTACGAGGTATAGCCGATCGATGCTGTTGTTGCCATCGCCAAATATATTGGTACGAGGGTTTTGCCCCCAAAGCGGTTACTCGCAACCCTAGTGAGACCCGGATCCTATTATTACTAATATTATTGCATAACATTATTATTAGACTAGATATTAGGGACCCAATCGAGGAAAACAATGAAAGGTTTGATGTTATCACAAGCAGCGCGGGCGCGCAGCTGGTAGTAGTACGAGTAGTCTATTAAGCGCTCCGCTTTTACCCTCCCCGACTATCCAGAGCTTGTTTCAGACTAAGTCTTGTAGACTCGTATGGTGTCCGTTTCTTCTATTTATTTGCTGCAAGAAAAAGGAAGGGGGGAACGGCGGACCGGGTGCGCTCAGCGTTTGGGGGATCGTGTTCGTTCCCCAGGGCGTTGAGCGTGTCGTGTAACGTGTAACCAAGGCATGAGTCTGCTAGGTTTCGCGTATCGCATCATAGCAACGGGCCTCGCATAAGATACACCTGTTTACCTGGTACTACTGCTACTACTGCTACTACTACTGCTGTTGTACATGAAAGTGAGATACCAGGTACTATTAATAATAGGTACGTACCTGGTATCTATACTAATAGCAGGCATCATAACGGTTTCACGACGGTCGATCCTGCGAGATATTACCCCCTATCATCTGCCCTGA